>MU157919.1:3383-122839 GCA_015657495.1 Crepidotus variabilis
AATTGTGATCGAAATCTTAGCTGATGGACTTCCGGCGAAAAAGGGAAGCACAGCATGTCATCAAAGGCTTTCTTTGTAGAATAAGGGATAGGTGATACTGGAGCTACAGAAATGGGTATGGTTATGAGATATCTATTCTCCTTCGACCAATCTACTGTTTGATTTCTGCCGGCGAAAAATTGTGCCGGAAAAATATATAATTAATCACGTGATTTATTGATCCAGAGGTAACTTACCCTATTTGTTACATATGTTACCCAAAGTCAAATTTTGGGACGGTAAGTTACCTAGTTTGTTACTTGGGTGGAGGTTTGATACGCAACCCTAATAGTGAAAGTACAGCATCAATACTTGGTAATAGCACATTGTTATCAGGCTCCCACACTTTCACAGACATGAGTAGTATATGGATTCCTATGTATCTACGAAACCATGATTCCCTCTGCCGCTCGTCCGTATCAAAAATCTGCCGGCCTGGCACCAGACAGCCGTTTGATTGCTGGTGTTTTACAAATTTCAACGCCTTCGTTGACTGCCTTCGTTGACCCACAAAACATTCACTACTTTTGGGAATTAGCTTCCGTTATGTCTACGGTATATTCGCTACATGATCCAATCTCAGGAAGGATGTGTTGAAATTCGGTTCTTCTGGAGCATGCCTGTGGCGCCTGGGCTTATGCGTGAGGTATCCTGCGTACGTCCCAACTTCTTCGTTAAAGCATACTCAAGGCGTACTCACGCGACGTTTTAGCCTTCACATGAAAAACAACAAGAAAAATTGTTGGTTTCAGTCTAAGGATTGAGTGCTTTGACCCACCACACTCCAAATTTCAATTCGGACTGAATTGATTGATGTGAGTGCAACTGCTGAGTACTTGAGTGATTACTCAGCGCACCTAACAAGCATCTTAGGTCTTAGCAATAGGCTCGATCTTTGAGTCTGCAAAGGCTACTGCTGAGAGTCCTGGAGAAATGTGATCGCATTGACACGCCTTGAAACAAAGCATTGGCCACGAACTCAGATGTCTAGTCGATCACTCCGCTTTGTGCGGTAGTTTCCGATCGCTCTGAGCGTCGTCATTGTCTCTTCGAGAGCTCAGCTTATGGCCTTTGACGGCCTCGCTGTCTCACAAACTCAAACCACCACCATATGAACAACTTCTCCTATCCGCTTCACCATTGATTCAACCACGACTACTATTCGACATGCCACTCATAAACCCTTCCGAATCCGTTCTCTACCCGACCTCTTACTATCGAGACATGGCTTTCTTCACCACACAATTCATGTCCCACAAATTTGACAGACGAAACCATTGCGTCTACGACAAGAGTCTTCTCATACACTCGGCTGCCTATGACGACTTCTCTGATTGGGAGCGTCGCCTCTACAACACTGTCCTGCGCACTTTCCAACTAGCAGAGTGCGATGAAAGTCTTCCCATCGGCACAATTGTCCTCCTCGATTTGCTGAAGGATTTAGCCGATTCAGGCCAGAAGGTGCACGCAGAAGGGGACAAAGCAAACCCTGTCCTCACTCTACCTCCCTACCCTCACGAGGATTATATTGATTTATTCATGGGTGCTTTCATGCTTGCATATCGACTTCTCAGCAAAAATTGCTACCCTCTACAGCCCGAACGTTGGGCACGTATCCTCGGTGGCGAAATCTCAGACAAGCGAGTCGTCCAACTAGAGGAGCAATTCCGCGACATGCTCGACAACCATATCAATGTCTATCAACCTCCTCGATTTACCGACCGCGATGACCATATTCGCGCGGTCTATGCTCAAAAGGAGATCTTCACGGTCCCTGCCAATCCATTCATCCCTGCTATTCGATACATGAAGACCAAAGTCGTCATGTACGCTCATATCCGCCTTCGCATGAGACTTCGAGGTCAACAACCCATCATCGTCGGGCCTGTTGTCAGAGGGAGACTCATCTTGAATCTCTCGGTTGCCTATCCCCCATGTCATCAAGAGATGCTATTCCGGCAAGCAATGCTCAACAACGTGAGGACATCGGTGAAGCGACTAAAGAAGGCCTCGGATCGAGAGGTTTATCTCTTCATCATGGGACACAGGGCAAGAACGGACGAGCGGTTCGACGAAGTGATGTTCAGTTCGATGGGTTTGGGTTACAATATTCCCGGCTTGGATGACTTTGAGCAACAGACAGTTGGGAATCGAAGAGTGCTCAAGCTGGCTGGAAAAGGGCACCGTCTACGGGAATGGATCGAAGCGTAGACGTTATCACTGCTACTATTGGACATTTTCATCTATCTTTAGAACATGTATTACCAGCGACGTATCTTGTATTACTAAACCTAGAATTGTATTACCATTGCACTCTGCACCGCGAAAGGTGAATAAGCATTATAAACCTGCTGTCGCACCACTTGAAGTGCGACTCTTCTAAGCATGCTTCCGCAGAGCCAATAGGCACACTGTCTGCCGCAGTTTTACGTTTGAAGTCAAATGGACTGGTATGGCAAATATTATAAACTCTCGCCCGTCCTTGATCTTGAGTCTACAGCAAGTAATGCAGACATTCATGAAATAAATCAATCATCTAAAGTTTGCCATAATCTCAACTTTGACATCATGCTTCCACGAGTGCCATTGTGAGGGAACTCCTCGCTAAGCGGATTGATCGACGAAGAAGCGTGATTGGCGCCAATGAAGCCTAGAGCTTCTGTGATTTCCGTGATTTAAGCTCGAGCTGTAGAACTTGATGCGCTTGCTTTGCTAGACTACAAATATTTTTAGAATGGCGAGGCTCGATAATCAATAGCGCTCACCTGCAAGAAACTCTAAGCCATGTGCTAATTCCACTTTCAACAAGACATCCAGCAAGACATTGCCGATTCGCTTCATTAATGGCCACACACCTGAGGAGATATTAAATGGTAAATTTCAGGTTCAGTTACGGTCCAGACACTCTCATAATAGTGCTGCCTTGAGTACGAACCATAGAGAACCATCGCCTCCATTCTACGAAAAGATTTATTTTCTGGCGTAGTTTGATTAGCTTCGAGTGAGCCTGGTGTACTATCTGCCGAAGTTCTACCTTCAGAGACTGGGTGTCGTTGAGGATTCGGTGCGACGATTACGAGTTTGCTGGCCATTTCCCCTTCGGTTTTGTCGTCGCTAGTCCTAGCATCCTGATATTCCTTGTTCCTGCAAATTATGCGAATATTCTCAATTAAGAGCTCTCAAATGAACGCATCGGGCTTACATTTTGGTGACAGCTGCGGAGGATCTTCAATGACGTCTTATCAGTCCCTTTCATTACGCATATGCGGTCGATGTGACTATAGCTTCGACTTACATTTTAAAGACAAACTCAGAAGATGATATGAATTTGTTAGTTTGTGTGCCTCCAAACCTTTCGGAGATCGGGTAGGGGCAAGGATACAAAACGAGTTGGATGAACGACCGCGTGCATAGACGGACACAAAATTTGAATTGCTCTCAATTAGGCAAGTTGATGCCAGTTCTCGATCTCCACGACCCTTTCTCCTTCCCCAAAAATTTGACCCTGAGAACAGAGGACTGATATGAGTCACGTTGGCCCCAAAGATCCCAACCAGCGGCTGGGTCTGGCTGGGTACTTCGAGCTGAGAAAACCAAGCCATGACGCCAACGTTGATAAGGAAACGAGATTTTCTTCACTGGTCCAGACCAGATCCGTCCGTGAAATAGCAAGTAGTTGATCAACTTGAGTCGATACGCTGTTCAAGCGGAGGAACATCACAATGCCCAACTCGAAATCTTGAAATACTGTTCGCTTACTGTTAAGTTCTCGACATCCAAATGCGGAAATGCCCGCCTCACGAGTTCTTGACGCCGAAGCCTCGAAGCATGATTGACGCCGACAATCCCTCCTGATTATGTGCTCCGTCATGGTTTTTTAGAAGAGATAAGCAAGAATAATGTTTCAAATCTATTTCTAATCTCTACAGTATATTATAGTATGGCCACTTGTTATTAGGTACAAAACAACAGATAGTAGTTGCAACGATGGGGTATAATGAGTAGGGATTGGATGCACAACAGAGCAATACGAAACACCGAGAAATAAACGAATAGAAAAATTGTAAGTCCGCGACGGTATGTATTCGTCCTGAGAAGTCGATGCTAAGAAGATAGTCGTTATCGGTGTATGACGTTGGCAGATTCCATAATTAACGGAACTCATTCCCAACCTAATTTCCGCCGAAAGCATCTTCGAGCTCCTCCTTCACGAAGAAACTCACAACGATACCACCAAGCCATCTGATGAGCGGCCAGACATCTAATCATGCAAAAGATAATCCAAAGGCAGGTGTGAGCGATAAGCGTCAAAAAGGTTTTATGGAGGGCGCCACATACCGTTCTTGAGGAAGATCTTGATTAGCTGCCATTTGGATTTATTCTCTTGTCCCGGCTGGTTAGCTTCGAGGTCTGGTGCGGCTTCAGAAGCGCCAGCACCAGTGGGAGTTTGAGTGCCCGGCCCAACAAAGACCAACTCGATGCCATGCTCGACCCCGACGTCGACTGCGCCGGCGGTGGAAGCAGACAAGGGGGTGTTGTTAGAGGTTGATCCCATGGCACGGGCAGCCTGTTGTTTAACGGGGACTACCTGAGGTGATATTGCTCCGATATCGACGTTGGCTTGGATGGAGGGTGCGTAGAGGGGAAGGCCGTTTGCCTGGACCGATGGGGTGTTGCTAACAAAACTGACTGCCATTGAATAGTACTGATGAGGGCGTAAGTGGTGGCATGCTCATGTCAGCTGTGAGTGGATGTGAGTGAAAAAAATCGCAACTTACATGTGGACGAGGGGAATTCCGTGGTGTAGGTAGGAGGAAAAGGGAAGGAAATCGGGGTCTTCCAGGGCTATTTGAGGCCCCTGCTATCCCAATTTGTTAAAAATGGCGTCAGATGACTTCTGTGGTAAACATAACCAGCCACTCAAGCCGACCCGAGGAAAGTTTTAGAAGGCTGTGTTCGTCCATTTGACAGAAAATGTCAAGCTATTGGAGCCCTCTATCACCTCCAAGTAGTAGCTTAAACGCTTCTAACAAGTCCAACTTTCAAAGCGCTTAAAAGTGGTATTCCTCTTCTAAAAATCCAAGGAAAGCTCTACCGATCCGATCCAACTCGACCCGAGTCAAGGCGAGCTGGCCGTTGATGCGATTTAGCAAATCAGACCAAGATCAACATGGCTCGTAGTATGTTGTATTTTAACACGCTTAAAACTGTGATTTATGAGGGCAGCTGGTTTCGTAGAATGGTTAACACGGGGGATGGGAGTTATCAATACTAGATCGAGCTTAGATTGGCGTTGGCTGATCCCGAATTCAGAACATCTGTCCACGTGTTCCGATCAGCGCAAATCAATTTTAACTTTGAAATTCGATTTGGTTCCATTTAGCAACTGCTTTTCATATGCCGAACTACAGTAGTAATAGGTTTGTATCTAAAGTACACAGAAAAAAGTTTATGATACAACGTCGAGCGAGATGCCAGGGTGAGCAGCGGTAGCATTTACTCTTTCATACGACGAGGATATCCGAGAAAAGAACACCCTTTCAAGGGGAATAGATTAAGGAAAGATGCGGGCACTGTGTGTTCGTAAAGAACTCAAAGATGCAACGGTAAAGCAGGATCTCAGATTTATCAGTCAGATTGCTGGTCAATAGGGATCAATATTCACTTTACCTACGTCCCGCAGCCTACCTTACTCTCCTCGTGACCATGAAGACTCCAATGTACCAGACGAACCCACCTGGAGATGGATTGCCGATAAACATGAGAACTATAGCTTTACAAGATCCTGCCGAGACGTACACACCTGAGAACAACATGTTAGCGACAGCTAATCTCGCATCGGGCCGCAGAGCCTGAGCTGTAAACTTTCCACTGAGGCTATCCTTTATCCTCATACACAGGCAAATACGCCTGACGGAATGCATAAGGATCGTTGGCACCACTCCGGTCAAGTTTCCAAAGATCTAGTTATGCTAAACTTTATGGCACCCCAGATCTGGCGTCCTGGCAGAATGCAGAAAACTTGAAATCATTACGACAATTGGCATCTACACCTCGTTCTGGGATCATAGTGGGGGAAACCAGGATAAATCAAGGAAATTGACGCTGCAACCCTAAATGTAAGGAGCACAGTTTGCACAGAAACGCACCAAGATTGCGAGTATCCCCCAAAGCTAGGGAATGGACCAAGACAATAAGAGGCTGAGAAATTAAAACTCACCAGGTACAACAGAATCAAGCTCGTGCTTGCAGGTTGCAAGGCGGATAGTGTAGAGTAAATACGCGATCTCCTTTTGGCGAAACAGTCGCTGAAGGATTGCCGATGAAGACTTGGAACAAGCGGAGTCGTTAGCCATGTCAAAAGAACGCGGCTGCTTATGAAAACAGACGACCGATCCTCCCGAAATGCATTCAGAGCGTGGAAGCAGCGGGCATGAATGGTGCGAGCCAACAGTTAGCTAGAATGGAAAGATATAGCGAGCACCCCGAGGACGTGGAAGGGAGACATCGGGTCGTGCCAGAGCGGTTGAAAACTTGAAACATGGAGGCCTTGAGGTGTACTCAGATGTAAGGTATGAAAATGGGTGACCTTGCCTTGACATGGCATCCGAGTTCAACGTAAATGAAAGACGTTGAATAGAAAATGAAGACAAAAAATGGGAAACAAAGAAGAAGAAAGAAGAAGAAAGAAGAAGAAAGAAACCATGAGTCATGTGTCACCCTCTGTTTCAGCGGTATTGGCAATAATCAAGGATAATCATAGATTCCAATGGCCCTCCGGGGCGAAGCCTGGACACTGAGCGGTAAGTTCAATAATTGAGTACAATGTTCTTGATCAATCATTGCTGATATATTTGGCTGTAAACTAAGTAGATACTTAGGACAATAAGTTGTCCGCCATCTGTTGCACCTACCGGCTACCGCGAATCAGTAACACAAGTTATAAAGACAAACAAAAAGGTAAAGCTAGCCAAAACCCGCAACCTCGTCTTGACGAGATGACTGGACTAAGAGCTCATAGACGTCTCAGTGCCAGGAGAACATTTAGGGGGTTTAGAGTTTTCGTTCTGATCTCATGTAGGAAGACGGACGCACCCATTCTTGCACCAGGTATACACTGTAGATTCAGATAAAACCCACAGCGCCCTCAAAACAGGCAGTAAGCAGGACCTCCAAGATAAATGAAACTTGAGCTAAACATTCGAAGGAAGAAAATCACCAACAGGGTCAAGATGTTAGTACATTACTCGTTACAATCAATATCAAAATACAATGTGATAGAAAATACCAGAGTCTGAAAATAACTCTCAACAGAACATTCCTCGTAAGTACATTAAGTACGAAAGAGGGTGGGAGATAAGCCTCGGCCCTAAGCACGGGAAAGACCAAGACAATATGGAACGAAATTAAGCAAGCATCACGTGAAAGTGGCGGTGCCAGAAAGCCTAGACCTGGCCAGACCCCACTACCGGGCAATAATCGATAACAATTATCGGTCGGACTCGGGAAGCGATCTTCGCCAGAGATCCTTGACGCAGATGTTTCCACCTCAAATGGTCTGATTATGAAGAAGCAAACCATTACTGTAAGTCAGTAAACGTTCCAGGGACCAGCAATGTGCGGAAATTTTCAGTCTTGGTGGGTCGTGTACAGTGGCTAGGGAAAATAACACTGCCGAAAGCAACGCTAAAATCTTCTCCCTCCTAGCGCAGATCCCTTGAAACATGCGGACGGCAAAATCGTTCTCGACATCCAAATCAGGAAATCCGCGCATCGAAGCTGAAATGCTAAAGCCTGGGCCTGATTGACGCCGACAAGGCAACGTGCTTCCAACTTCCAAGTCCCTCACGATTCTGCGGCATGAAATATTTGGATCTATCCTAATCTTTACAACATAGTCATAAAGCACTGCTACTTGCTTATACAGACAAAGTAATAGAGGGTGGCAG
This sequence comes from Crepidotus variabilis, assembly GCA_015657495.1. NCBI lineage: Eukaryota > Fungi > Basidiomycota > Agaricomycetes > Agaricales > Crepidotaceae > Crepidotus > Crepidotus variabilis. The sequence continues at coordinate 11,372 of MU157919.1, forward strand.
TTGCAACGGTATGGTATAAAGCATAGGAATTGTAGGTAATAAAGTGTCCACAAATCCAACAATAAAAAACCAAGATAAATCACAGGGACCCATTTCATGAGAAGGGTGGAGTAAGCAGCACCCATGCCCAGGCCAGTCGACGCTGGGATACGACGGTTTTTTATTTATCAGTGTGCGACTTTGGCAGAGTCCATAATTAACGGAACTCACACCTCCAACTCAATTTCTCCCTAAAGCATCCTTGCAAGAATATCAATCAGCCATTTCACAAGCTTCTTGACGAACGGCGGGACGTCTAAGCATGCGAGAACATCCAAAGGTGCGTCATAAGTATTTTCTCAGATGATAAATCGGGCTGAACGTACCCTCCTTAAGAAACGTCTTGACCAGGTGCCAGCGGGGTTTATTCGCTGGCGCAGGTTGGTTGGCTTCGAGATCTGTTACAGCTTCAGAAGCATAAGCTCCAGGAGAAGCTTTAAGGCCTAGCGCAGTGGGGACCATTTCGGTGTCAGGGCCGGGCCCGACAACGACAGCTTCTGCGGTAGGAGCAGGCAAGAAAGATGGATTGGGGGTAGACTCTGCGGCATGTGCGGCCTGGTAGTTGACCGGGCTTATTTGGATGGCTTCTGGTCCAGTATCGACTTCAAGATCGGAGGCTGAGTAGAGGGGGAGGCCGTTCGCTTGGAACGATTGAGTGTAGTTGACGAAGATCACCGCCATTGGGCTTTCCCAATTGCCAGCTACCTGTGTGCGGACGTGTGTGTGTGGAAAATAGGGATCCACACCATTAGTAGCTGCTTAAGTACTGGAGGAATTGCAAGGGTGGTGTCCTAATCAAGACCGTCAGATCCACATGCTCATAGCGCAGTGCATACACGAGTTGCACAAGCGGCTGCCTTTTTCATGTTTCGGATACGCTAATTAACTGATTTGGGACCAGGAAGCCAAAACAAAACGCCACCTTGCCCTTCTTAATGTCCGGAAGCATTCTGATTACTAAAAGCTTCGACGTAATCATCAGAGACCTGGAAACTTTTTGTGCTCAGTCGAGACGTTGAGACCCGAACACTGAGGATTCACCGTAAAGCTTTCGAAGTATAAATAATCTTGGCGAGTAACAGAACAAACGCATCACTTGAGCAAGCAAGAGATAATTATTGGTACGAGTAAGAATTGTAACGCGATGTACAGCACAGGCGTGGGATTTGGAATGCCCTAACCGAAGGCGCCTAGGCAAACAACACTGGTGAGATCACACAAAGAAATAATAGGACCTCGCTCTATTCGGTGGACGAGTACAGGTGGTGTGTCGCAATCTGAAGTCTACGGTCATGATATGGAGGAAATTCGGGCTTGAGCTGGCTTGAGTGCTCCACTTCCCTTATGTGGATGCTTAAGCTGGCCATGTTTGTTCAACACGTACTGCCAGTGTATTGTCCTGCCGTCGACCGTCGTTATCCTCAGAAACATCTCCTTTGCTGCTGAATTCATTTTTATCACTCTACGGCCTTCAACGTTCAGCCTTGTTCGCGCCCTCAGACTCATGAGGGCGTCGTAGTTGTCGACAACCCTGTACAATTCGGTCATTTCAATACATTTGCTTGTTCCTTACATTTTCTATGATTTATCCCTGTTGATGAGGTTGGGATCGCTCCCTTCGAAATGTAGCTAACCTAGTCTGGGTAGAATTTCGGGGTTGACTGTGGTCTTGGCCAGTGTGGTGGCTCTCTACAAAGGTGCGTGGCTACTGCAGTCAATGTTAAGCCACCATGGCTAATAATCCACCCATTAGCCACAGGTACCTCTCAATCAGTCGGCTTGTACTCATGCCCTGCAGTATGCCCATTGCCTGGATAATCCGATCCTTCTACATCCCCAATTTCATTCAATAATACGGCAGGCCCCCTGAGCATCCAATACTGGCAACCACCTGCACAATCAATGCAGTTTCAGTTTCATCACTCTATTTCTGAGAGCCTCGGGCAGCAACAGGATCCCGCAACTTCAGCGCGCTTGCGATCACGGGAGTGAACAGAGTAACAAACGCAACCGACACAACAAAGAAAACGAACCTTTACCAGCCGTTGACTTATTAGGTTTCCAGCACTGTTGCCGGAACTGGCCCGCCCTGTCCACCTTCGGTACCAACAGAAGTCAACCCACCGCACCCTGCTTTCAGCAGGTTTACTACAGTATTACCCAATAACTTGAAGGTATCAAACGCGAAAGAAGCCAGTAATCTGTGGTACTTCCTCGAACCTGCTTTGTCCGAAGAACGAGCAGAGGTAAATGACAATGCCAACTTGCCTCCGCCGTCGAAAAAACAGCTGAAGACTATGCATGTATGGCTTGTCGCCTTTGCTCGTAAGTTTGATCTTATCTTGTTGTTGATTTTATTCATATTTCATTACAGCGGTAGCAACTGGCCTGCCTGGAAGAATACCAACGGTCAAATGTCGCACGTTCGACAAGACCTCTGGCAGCAAAATTAGAAAACTCATCGCCAATTTGTTCTTGACAATATCTTGAAGTATCGCCAAGAGTTGAAGGAAGGCAGGGTACCGGAGTGTGTAGCGGCAAAGAAAGGTGTTACACCTCGAGTTCATCCTCGTAAAGAAGACTTCGCCATCGACTTTGATTAATCAAATGAGTGTGTGGACGACCAGGTTGGTATTGATTTTATGTCCTCCAAGTACTGCTAGTGACCGTCACCCGTAGTCCATTAAAGTGATTTATTCGCCAGCGCTACGCGATATACTTCTTTAAATCAGCGTGGACCTAGACGACACGGATATCCCACACCGCACAACAGCTTACACTCTCATCATCGAAAATTTTCGACGGGAGTATGAGAGAATAAGATCAGAGATGCAAGTATGCTCGGACTCTTTTTTGCACTCCAGTTATCTGACTCGTTTGCAGCATTCCTAGGTTGTGTTTCATACACCTGCGATGTGTGGGCCCGGACAGACCTTTCCGCTTTTATGGACGTCACCGCTCATTACCGCATAAATGTAGGTTCTGCACGACCGCGCTATCGCTTTCCGGCACATTGAGGGTAGCCAGATAGGTCAAAACCCCGCTGAGCATTCTCTCAACACACTCAAGGATCTTGCGGTCCTTGATCGGGTATGTTAATCAAATTGTGTGCCAATATTTAACAATCTGATCATGCCGTAGATTGGCATGATAACCCTTAACAATGTGTCAAATAGCAGCGCTCTTATGGAGAGCCGGGCTGAAGTGCTCCAGGAGATGGGCATTGACTTTGACAAGGATTGGAACCGTGCTCGGTAATTCTACCATCTCCAATAGTTCGACTAGTTAATCGATGAAACATTTGCAGCTATACTCCATCCGGGCTAAATTTTGCGTACCGCGAAGCACCGGAAAACGATGTTGTGGCAGCGAGTAGCAGTTATTGCGAAATGTGCTGACCCGTCGGTCTTCGACACTCCACATGATTGACCGTCTTATTGTCAGGCTCACCCCGTTATTAAGCGGTACACAAACTTCTTGAACGATCGGATTATGCGGATATCGTGAACCTTGCTTTGTCTGATATCCAGCTGAAGATACTCGATGATATTCGTGAATATCTCAAAGTTTCAAGGAAGTTCAGTTTGTGTCCGCACACGGGACCCCAACGCGTTCTCTGGTTATTCCCCTGTTTGAAGAGCTCATTGATATGCTCAAAGCATGGGGCTGCACCTTCCAAATATCGCCGATGCAATTTCGGCATCAATTTCAAAGCTCAAGGAGTACATGAGCGAAGCTCGCTCAAAAAAGGTGTACATCCTTGCAATGCGTAAGTTCTCTGTTGAGCAATGACCAGTTGGCTAATATCCCTTCCGGTAATGGTAATAAATCCACAGTTGAAGTTACAATGGTGCCAGAACCATTGGCCCGCAACAGAAGCTGCGAATGCACCACTGCCACTGCGACAGCTCAATCGCCAGTGCGTGTTTATATTGATCATTTTTGTTTTGCGGCTGTCTTCGTTGTTCGAATTCAAGTAGATGGTGTCACATCGAGGTGCCCTTCGAGTGGCTGCCGCACCAAAACTGCCACCTGATGTTTACAGGCGTTGCATTCCCGTCGCCTCAGCTCAAAAGCCGGCATGCGGCATCTCGCAGTTTAATGATTTGGCAAAACGAAAACTGAGATGACGCCACCAGTACATTGTCCTCCCCGATGAAACTACGGGATGCGTCAAGTCCAAACCCGACCGAGAATAATGATCAAGATACCGAAGAGCAAGCCGCCGTTAATTAATGAAGGACTCGAATCTTGGTGTAGTCGAGGCTTGATGACGAGAGACGAGGTGAAAAATCTAGATCTCGTTGTGTTTTGGTAGGCATAAAGGCTCCTTTCCGCTCTTGTACCAGATTGCACTAGATGCGCTCCCAGTTCAGGCATCTTCTGTTTCATGTGAGAGCAATCTCTCTTTTAGTGAGTGGCCGCGCACAAAACCTCCAGCCAACGTCAGCCTTTAACTTATACAGCGACATTGTTCAGAGTTCTTGTGTAGCTTCCTGATGACTCAACGTCGATGTTGCTGCAGTAACAAAAAGACGGAATCCATGTCAGTATATTTTACTCAGGTTAAATCATATTTTGCCCCTCGCTGATATAGTTTAGGTGCTGGCACTCGACTCAAACTTGAAGGACGTGACGGCGCGCGCGCGGGGGGATTAACTAATGGAAACGTCAGGCAACGTCACAATTCAGTTTCACGGGCGGCAAATATCGCAAATAGAACAGAATATATCATCAAGTACAAATGCAGCAATGCAATCAAAAACGAGATATTCAAGCTGCTGAGCAAGTTTGGTGAAAGGTCCAAGAGTCTCGAAATTGATGTAACATATTCAAGTTTGATATCTCGATCTCTGGGCCGTTTTTTTCAAGTCGATTTAACGTCACAGAATGCCTAATACATAGCATGGAGTCGTCGAGTTTTAAGGTAGCCAGTACCGCCCAGATTGAAGTTTACACAAGGCCGTAGGCCTGTGATTTGAGTAAATACAAAAGGGCAAAGGGCAGTGGTCAAAGAGAGATTTAAGATACGTATGGTTAAGCAACTCAATGAGTTACGTCCATGGCCGCCACGAGTGAAATTAATTTCAGTCCATCCATACACTTCCCTATTTGAATGAAACTATTCTCTATGGCCAAGCCTCCCCCGTCTGCTGTAAGTAACAGCAGAGGGTCTGCCCAGACCCCAAATACTTCGAAGTAGTACTCGGATGCGGTAAGCCGGTAGGACGTAAGTGATGTAAATGAGCCTCTTCGCGCTGCTTTGCCTACACATAAGAGCTGCTTTGACGTCTCCTTGGCCCAAACACAACATATATAGATACAGGTCTATAGCAATAAAAAAACCACTCACATAAGCAAGTAGTTCTCTCTGTGTAGCAAGTACAGCAGTAGAAGTTGGAGAGCATAGTCGAGCATTGAGGTTAAAGGTGGGCGCCTGTTCCGAAATCGCGGTTCAAGGCCGAAATAGATTGACGATCTGATCAGGGTCGCGCGCCTGACAGCCAAGCAGATCTAGTGGTTTGTTGCCTCGTGTAAGTTAATTATGTATGTTACAGTAAGGTAGAACCCACAGTTCGTCTCCGACAAGGCACTATGGTTCTATCATATTCTAGGTCCATCACAATTCTTTGGCATGGTAAACAAACATCATGATTTAGATTTATTCTATCCTCTATAACATCAATAAAGCCCTACAACCATAATTTAAGCTGGTAGCAGCCGCAACGGTGTGGTACATAGGGTATAGGGTTTAGATGCTGGGAATGTCCGCGAAGTAAAGAATAATGACAAATTACAGGGTATCAACGAGAAAGATTGTGAGGAGGATAAAGTAGACAGGGCTGAGGCGGCACCCTGAGCACCCATACACAGACATGTAGAAGCTACGACATGATGGTCGTTATCAACATGCAACTTTGAAAGATCCCATAGAAAACCGAACTTACCTCCAACTCAACTTCCCCCCAAAGGTTCCTCTAGCTCCCGCTTAATGAAGCATCCTGCGACGATACCGATTAGCCATTTGACAAGCTTTTTGACGAACGGCCAGACATCTAATCATGAAAGAATAATCATGCGAATAGAGTATCAGCGATAAGTGTCAAGTGAAATCATAGAAGCGGCACGTACCATTCTTGAGAACCATCTTGACTAGCTGCCACCTGGATTTATCCTTTTGCCCGTGCTGATTGGCTTCAATATCAGGCGCAGGTTCGGGCGCACCAGCTGTGACGACATGTGTCGTAGTGCCCAGTATGAGATTGCCCATCTCGATGGCGGGGCCGGCCACCATGTTAACTACCTTGGTGCCAGTAGAAGAAGGCAAGAAGGCGGTGTTTGGGGCAGATCCCCCGGCATGAGGAACCTGGTCATTGACGGGGGTACCTGCGTGGTTGCTGCCTCAGACTCGACTTCAAGGCTAGAGGTCGAGTCACAACGGACACCATTCGCCTGGAACCGTGGTGGAGTTGATTTAACCTGTCTGAGGCCCATATGAGGGTATTGATAACGACGGACCGCTGTCATGTCCTTGTCAGCTGATGTGCATGTGTGACTACTAAGACAATTATGGCTTACCTGCCTCCGGACAAAGGGGAAAGAAAGGAAAGCGATTGAAGACTTTGCAGGCGACAGAAGGGCGAGCAAAAGATTGCGGACAACGGTACTCAACAGGGAACTGATTGAAGGAACGAGAAGATGGGTTGGAACGCTTTGTGGCTATTTAAGCCTGAGCGATGGCGTTTCTCATGAGTCCTGGACAGCAACTGTCCCAATGATCCGGAATCCCGAATCCCAAATGGCGTCACGGTATGCCACATATCTGAGAAAAACTTTTTCTTCTGAACGCGTCCTCGAGGTGTTGAAACTCAAAGGTTTATTGAAAAAATGGTAGAATACGGCGTTTCAGGATGCAGTATTCTGTTGGTGCTGTGGCATACTCTCGATTTCTTCTTTCCTCTTGTTAAGAAGGAAAAAACCTGCTGCACTCAGCCTGATGGTAGACGACAAACAACTCAACCAATAGTTTCGCCTAAAGCGGCTTGCCGCTGAGGGCAGATCAATCGATCTGCGTGCCGATGATCCGATGGCGCCTCAGTCCCATTGTTATCACTCGCCTCTTGGTTTAACGTTGAGCACCATCAAGCTGTTGATCCTCGTAAAAAGGAGATTTACTGTCTCCACGCCGAAATGCGGGTGATACTATGGCTACGTTTCTATCTACACATTTATATACCGATACAGCGTATTTAGTGTTCGTTTGTTAAGGAGTGTGGCTGTGGCTCTAAGAGTCTGTTTTCCATGGATGTGTAGCTGACGAGGAGATCCGAAAAAAAATTAAGGTGATGATGTCTTGTTGAGAAGAATAGAGCTGGGATGGATGTGATCGTAAGGAATTTGATGACGACTTGTACAAAGTATTTACAGCAGAACTTGATAATTGTCAACCACCTAGCAGAATTGATGCGTTCGATGAATACTCACTTGGTTAACCACCCACAGTCTGCCTCGTCCTTCTAGTCATATATTTAACAGCAGGATGCACCAGACGAAAAGCACCTAGAGATGAATTTTTAACAGAAATGATGAGGTTGTAGCTTCACAAAAATTTGCTTAAAGTATATACCTGAGAAGACCATCTTGGCGGCCTGTTTCGCTTTTGCACTAAATGACCTCCCCGCAGCTGAACTCGGGGCTTGCGTTATGGGCTCGCCATTAACGGTGTCTCCAGACAAAGACAAATTGGACGCCTGTAAGGATATTTGAGGCGCGTTTATCACAGTGTCGATGAGCGTTTCCGAGGAGTCGAGAGCGCTGGACCTTGAGCCTGCTTGGATCTGGATGGTGGTGGCGTCCCTGCTCAGGGCAAACAGGTCAGCATTTTGTAATCAGGAACATTATCCTTATCGCTGTGTCCTAGCGATGTAACCAAGAGGACTGAGAAGAACAAGGCCTGAATACAGACCAAGTCCTGTGGTCCCAGGAGACGGTGGAGACGGCCTACAAGCCCGGCCCCCTGGACGGGAAAATTGGGAGGGACGCCCAGAGAATTTTGCAATAATCTGCAAGTTCCTTGGCCTCAAAGAGATGGGAAGAAAATTATCAAGAGAAATGGAAGAGCAAATCCAATCGACTGGCCAACTTTGTTAGGCGGTAAAGAAGGTGGGTGATAAAAGAACAAGGAACCAGAACGTAATTATATGGCGTGCGGATTTTGGCAGGTACTTATATGAGGAAGGTTGACACTTACATAGTAATGATAAGACCGATATAGCTGGGTGTATTGAAGGGAGGGAAGGTGCGATAGCGACTGGAAGTGTTCTTAAGCTTCGTAATGGGATGGGAAATTGGAGGAGGACGTCTACCACCAACTTGAAGTGGTTTTGATTGTGACCCCTCGTCTATTAATATCGCAGCTGTAGCACAGCACTCGAATTCGATTTCTTAGGCGATAATTTATCTCTCTACTGAGTTATCAAGCTCCAGCGGACTATCGAACGGAAGGCAGCGCGACGATCAGGGGCCATTTTATACAAACAAAACGTAAACAACGCGAACACAGCCACAGTTGGCTTCGTTTCATCACTCATGTCCAAGCCCGCTGATAGCAACCACAGTCATACTGAGGACTCGGATTATCTAGAAAAGCAGAAGGTACGAGTAAAGAAATCCATTTACAAGCTATTCTTACAAAGTTTTCAGTCGAGGAAGCTTGGCCCGAGGAAACGACAAAAGCTCAGCGCGGCATCAACATCAGCGTTTGAGTTTCCGACGGATATCCTGCTCAATCTACTTGATAAATTTGAGCGTGATGTCTCTTTTGAAGACACAGTTCAGCCTCTATTGCCAGAGTTTATAAAACAACGGCATGCTATGGAGGTTGATCAAGCAGAATATGATGCCATGGTGATTAAAACTTATACTGCCACGAAACGAAAAATTAAGACTTTTATGGTTCAGGGAAGGAAGTTAAGACCTCTTCGTGCACATGAAGTAGTTTCAAAAGCACATCAATTGGAGGCTTCGCTAGAAGCAAACCCATCAACAGCTAATGTTATACTGAGACGGAAACTGGTCGTTCAGAGCGTGAGTTCTCGCCAAAATAATACTATTTATTCAAACTGAAAAACTCGTTAGTCCTTGAACAAATTAGGGCTCTCTGAGAGAAAGATACAAGCTCCTAACATGACAGTTACTCCACTTCCAGCGCACAAACTCTCCCAACCTGACCCAGAGGTTCTCGACGCCCTCTACTCTATTCGAACCACCCCATTCCATACTTCATTCATTTCAAGGCTTCATGGAACTCCACAGCATCCTACGTGCGGTTTGATATCCGTAGACTGGGAAACTCAAACGCCTTGGATGGAATTGTTGGAAGATATCAGAGAGCACTACTGCCTTGCTCAGTTCGTAAATTTGTACATCATTTATCGTGGATTTCAAATTGATTAAATTGATATCTAGTCCAGAAAGAGACCAACCCGTCGAACAAACGGCTCCTTTGACTTATACCACGCTTCAACCCGCCCATCTCGATCAGATCCATGATCTGCTAGAACGTTCATTTTGGGCAGGAATTGATGGTATGATTGAGCCTATCTAACTTGTGATCCTAAATTGAACTCGGTTTAGTTGGCGATTCTCTCGACTATCAACCAGAGAAAGCTACGATTGTTGCCATGTACAAGAAGCTCGTCATTGGGGTTGCCATCCTCAAATCACCGATGGAGACGTATATCATGTACCTCGCGGTCAAGGCTGGATGGGATCGGTCTCAAATTGCGAGGTAGACTGAACTATGGATCATTACACGTTCTTGATAAACTCACTTCATCCACAGAACGATGTTGTACCACTTGATCACTATGAATCCTGGCAAAGATATCAGCCTTCATGTTTCTACCAACAATTCTGCGATGGTACGTTGTTAGCCTCGTTCTTAACGCCTAGGTTTTAATCGTTGTTTCAGCTTCTTTACAACCAATTTGGCTTCAAAGCAGAAGAATTTGTGGCGGGATTCTATGCTAAATATCAGGACCCAAGATCAACGCTATCCAACAACGCTTTCAAACTTCGGCTTCGACATCTACCCATTTGAATGATCTATCGCGTTGGTAAAATACAACCACTAACTAGCCCAGAGTTCGAAACCAAGGTACGATTACATTTATTGCTACCACCACACTATTAAGCTTAAGTCCTTTCCATAATTTAGAATTTAGAGTCTCGCTATGATATTTTGAGTCCATTAGGCGCTAAAACACCGGGCTCATTAATGTTGCATCATCACAGTTTGGCCGCCGCAGTTCAATTGTTGTATGTTTTCGCCAACTTGGTGTCCACCACGAGTGACCGACGCTTTATCGTCGTTCTCTCAACTTTGTCCACCGATATAGCCAGCTGCACCGGAGCTGCAGCCCCAACTCCAATCTGGTTGTCGACAAGAACCCTCCGCTTCGACCCTGAGAAATTGTTGTCCACAGGGGACTCTGGTGGGGACGACATTGGGCTATAAACACCAGGAATGTAATTCTCTGTGGACGAAATGGTGGATTCGAACACCCATGTCCCTTTATTCCCACTGGACACGTTCTCGTTCGCTCGCTCGACGAAAAGCCCGCTTATCGACTTCCGCTTCCCTACGCATCGTTTCTTGACCGCGCGCATCGACTCATGTTGAACTCCAGTCGGCCTGATGGGAGGAATGTTGAAAGTGGGCGAGATAGGCGACATTGCCATCCGTTTTGGACCTTGAACGACGGATTGGGACCTTCGCCGAGTCCCGCATCCCAAATCAGCGCCAACACCGCTACTCGATCGCGTCCTTTGCGCCATCCCGATGCCACAAGATACTCTTCGACTCGAATCACCCGCCTTCCTCCCACGAACGGCGACGACAGGCCTCTCGAGACCTGGAGGTCCACTGACTATTTCAACCTCTGCGAGGGGCTTATACTCTCTCTTCGACTTCTCCAGCATATCTTTCACCGTCTTCTCCCACTCGTCCTTCTTGTAAAGCTTATGAATCATATGCTTGAATGTGAAGGGATACTTCTTCTCCTCTGCCTGAGGGAACGGTTCTGAAGGCTCGGTCATTTCGCTTTCGCCAGTTAAATCGCCTTCATCGTTGTCTTCGTCCATTTCCATGGAATCCGCAGTTAACTTATGAGGCCATGCCACCACACTTCTCCGCGTCGTCTTCTTTGATTGAACGAGGTTATACAAGTTTTTTAGCACCGTGTTGAACTCTTGTGGGGTTGGCAAGCTTTCGTCGGTCGCGATGGCCGCTTGTCGCGTGACGGCGGCTGCTGCGTGTGGCCGATGAGATGCTAACCTATCGAAGAAACTTGAAAGTCGTGCGCGTTCAGCTGCTTTAGTGGTAGGCTGGGTCATGATAATTGGCGACATCGGAGATAGAGACGGGGCGGCGAAATACGTCGCGGTAAATTGGGATGGAGGTAGCTCTGGCCTATAAGAGGCGGCTGCGACTTCGGTTAGGAGGGTGGGCAAAGCGAGTAAGACGTGAAGAAAGAAGGCTGGCTGGGCCATGTCCCAATTTATAGTGGCTTTGATCAATTTGAGGAATGCATTGTCAATGGAAATGTTGCCGTATTCGGTAAATCACTTGGCCTCGGGTCCAGTCCCTGACGACGGCATTTTCCATTGATCCAAAATTTCCTTTGTACTCTCAACTCGAGACGTCAGACAAAGAGGCGCCGATAATAGATCAGGAGGCCAATAAAGTCTGTGATTGAATTTGCCTTGTTTTCCATATTCGAATATATAATGATAAGCGTCAAAGCAACAGCAGGGTTCAGTCTAGAGCAATTTATAACAAACAGCATGGAAGTCAGTTTCTATGATTCAGTCAGTGGATAGAATCCTTCGTAATTCATGAAGCAATGGAATAGTTGAATGGCATCTTCAATGCGAGAGCATCCTCGTCAAACGTATTTTCGAAAGGCTACGGTTGATCTTGAAAGCGGCGATGGTCGACAGACGGCTTCGCCACGGAATATTATTTTCCTGGAACTGCCCAATAACTACTTCTGTGGCTGGCTTTGACCGAGTGGCGTCTTCGCTTGCATCGACGACATTCCAACGAGGGGCGTTTTGAGAGGAAGAATCCACCTCCACGAAGCTGTCTTCTGGCACCTTTCCGTTTACTGGTGCTCCCATCACAAAGGTAGATGCCCATGAGATAACTTCCAAAGTGTCGACGCAGCGTGCGATATGCAAGCTAACATTTAGTTCGCGCCTCTTTGTCTCTTTTTCGTATTTTTCGCAATCAGAACAGTCCGCGATACTATCGAAGGTACTTGCAAAATTTTGGCTTCCAGGGTTGTGGTCGTTATGTCTTTCGATCACCTCAAGACGAGAAAGAAAAAACCCGAAATAGACTCGTTTTAGATTTTTGAATTTGCCGAGCGCTTTGCCAAAAGTAACCTAAAGTGCATATCAATAACGTGTACACTCAGGCAGAATTCTTGGGTTCGTTTCTTTACTTACCGCCAAATTTTCGCATTCTGGATAAGCTTCGAGAATAGGGGAATGATTGACTCGTGTTAAACTTTCCTCGTAACATGGGCCACAGCAGTCAACATCCAGGCCTTCAAGTGTGCTGAGATACAAGTCTTCAATAGCAGGAAGGCCGTTTGCGATCAACTCCAAGATATGATAGTCGATACGGGGCAAGTTCGTGATAGTAAACGAAGTAATGTTGCGGACAGGATAATTTCCAGTTCTGAGCGTGTCAAAGAGTTTCGCAATAGTTGTCTGCTGCGAGAAGAGTGTACTGTGCCCAGCATCAATGTGTAGATTCCGAAGATTTGTGAAGTATTGCAGGAGATCTTGAATAGACGGAATCAGAAAGCCTGGGGTTGAAAGAGACCTAAATATATGCGCATATATCAGCATGTATTCACATTTTCCGAGATGTTGATAACTTACTTGACCCAGATGAACCCAGATACAGTGCAACGATCGGTGAATGAAGCAGTAGATGTTTTGATATAGTCGACGAATTGCCGGGCTTCTTTCACCGCGGTGAAACGAAGGGTCTCGCACAAATATTTCAAGGCAAGAACTCGAAAATCTCGGGAAACTATAAGAAGGTTCTTGATGAATTTTGTAAAAGTTTTCGGTAGGCTTTCTTGACCAAGGCGCAGACAGTGTAGGGCCTCCTCTACGTAGAAAGCGACAATTATTTCTAGTATTTCTGTCGGAAGTCGACGTCGATGCACACAGATAGAGACCAAAGGTTTAGATATATCAACAGGTCTTGTGTTTTGAGTTGCACGAGAAGAAGACCGTCGAACAAGAAGACTCCGCCGACGAGGAGGGAGTTGTGAGCCAGTCCCAAGCCCTGGCGCTGGGCTCTTGACAAGCTTGACTTCATTTACCAGATTTAAACGAGTAGGCATTCTAAGAGAGAGCAAGTATTCAAGCGAGGGACTTCAGAAGAGCATAAGCGTTGTCGTCGATGTGGTCAGGACGAAAAATGCCAGGCGTCGAAAAGCCAGCTTTGACGTGAATCCAAATATAGATCATGGACCTTCTTAACATCGCACTGGAATTTACGCTACATACTAAACTTTGTACAAAGCGAAAGAAGGGAAAGGATCTTGCAACAACTCGACAATATAACTGTATCCCTATTTGGGCAGCTAATTTCGCCTGCTCTTCACAATCGAAAGTGCCGTTAGGCGCATGGTGAATCTGATCCATCTGAGTTACCTGATTCGGACTACGATGGGGAAATTCGAGGATGGATAGATGGAAGATAACATCGCAGCAGCCTCACATAAAAGGCGACATGAAACGAGAAGGAGAAGCTTAGTTTTTCATCCTTCCTTCTGTACTGGTTGCACTCCTCCACGACTAAATTCCGAAACTCAACTCAGCTTTCTCACTTGATCAAAATATTCAGGTGCGTAGATCAAGGACTTTATGCAAGGTGGACATTATACAAGGGAATATGTCTGGAAGATGCAAGGGTTAGACGATGGCAATAAAAGACAAAGATCTGTACGCACAAACTAGGGATTGAGCAAGAACGATATATCCAGGATGGGATTGCGACCATTCTGGCTGGTTGTTTGGCGACTAGTACCCGGTGTCGGGTATGGCACCAAACAGCCAGGCGAATGCCTGGTTTGAGGCTGTTGCTGTGTAATGAGATATCATTAGCTCAAAAGTGACAGGAGATGGTCTCTGACGCTGGAAAAACTTACCCAGCTGAGCTCTCCTTGAGTTGGAGAGAATCCTTGTACCTGACCTGATGAGTCGGGTAGTTGGGATTGTGGTAACAATATTTTAAAGTGTGCAGAGGCCACCTCATGGTGACTTCCGTTGGGTGTGCATTCTGGTGATTTGGTTGACCGCGAAGTGCCTTTGGAAGCTGGCAAGGCTTTTGAAGCGGTTACACGTTGCTTCTTGATCTTGGGGAGCACTATTTGATGACTGGCGGTAGGGCAATGACCCATGGGACGCGGATCGCTGGGATGATGGGAAAGCGCAGGTGGATGGGGTATGTCGGCGCCACTAAGCGGTCGACGGGTTCGAGAATTTGAAACCGCCGGTCGTGGTTGAACTGGTAGCCGGGTAAGCTGCAGAGGTTCCCCGTCCACAGGGAAGTAGTATGACCGAAGTTGCATATTGTAACTCCAGTCACCCTGTGTGACGAGCGTACAGGTTCTCTTGCACCCAGCCAGACCCTCAGTACTTGCAGTATGCCCTGCGTCAGTCTGAGCATTTGACGTGACATCTTCTAAGCATATTATCAAGTCAGATGAGTCCTGCATATTACAGAGGTCAGGGTACCCACCCAAGTGTTCGTCAGCTAGAGGGATGTGTGGCAACATCTTCCTCTTTCCTCCACCTCCTACTCCGGGATAACCTTCACTCTCCTCTGAAAATGATAATAAATTGTCCTTCTTTTTTGAACGAGCATGTAACGGTAACTTACGTTCTTTTGCCAAGCGCTTAGCCTCCTCGTTCAGATTCTGGAGGACATTGAAAGTGTCGGGATTCCCGACAACGAACACACTACCCATTCTTTCCGAAAATTAAAGAGATCAAGGAGAGTGGCTCTTCCAGATGCGAATGGCAGAAAAGTGGGGACCCTCTGAACTCTCAAGCCTAGGCTTTTGTACTCCGCCAGACATCCTGTCTTCAGGGTCGCCTCTCGGATAACACCACCATTGTTTGGCCATTGTACTCCACGTTGTTCTGCTTTGAGGGAGGTACTTTCGGAGGCAGATTGCATGGTTTCGATTGAATGGCCGAACACAGCGCGGTGATGTGGGCAGGGCGTCTTCACCCTGGTAGGTGATAATAAAACAATGCCGCAAAGCCTGGACCAGGTAAACCGATAAGCGGTCCAGTGGTCGTTGCTTTTGGACAATCATCAGACCATTCGATGGCAACCCCTGACACGATGGTGGGTAAAAGCGATAAAATGATCATAGGATAGGGGCAAGATGCACTGTAGAATACGAATAGCAGAGTAGTATACAGTTGGAGTTAAAAGGAAGCAATTAATATCGGATTAGTTGACTTGAAAGTAAGCGTGATGATGCCCTAGTCTATCCATCCAGAAGTCGTGGCATAACACGGTCGTGTGTCTAATTCGTCATGTTGTCTCTTGAGAGGGAGAGCTGAGCAACCAGCTATGTTCGCCCGTCCCTTCGGAGTTTGGTTTGTATATGAAGTTTGTTCGAGATGGTAACGGAGGTTTGGGAGTCAAGGGGATTTGGCTTCAAATTTTATCAGCCTGTGGTTGTAATTCCAATCGAAAATTAGCACTTACCTTGAGGATGCTTGTGCACCCTTTCTCAATTGTATTCGCTTGAGAGGTGCCAACTCGATCGAAGAAGGTTTTGAGGCCCTGGGTGTATCATCAGTGTCTTCTTCGAGCTGGCGCACGGCAGTTCGCTTCTGAACAGGAGTTCTGATCAACGCATCCACAACCTCAACATCGCTGTCCCCATCCATATCAGCAACCACCTTGTCGGATGCGTAGCCAGTTCGAGGTCGGCTCCGAGCTACACTCCTCGATCTACTTCTTGTCATTCGCAAGCCTCCATTCACCACCGCATGAGAGCTGGCGTCTGTCTGAGAAGATGGAATGTCTTGGTTGTCTGATCTCTTTGATGAAGGCTTCGCGGATCCAAGTCTTCTCGACTCGCTTGCCGAAGGCGACCTTAGTCTTTCGAAAGAGGCCGCCCGATATCCGAGGTCGCTGTCCTGGTCACTCTCGCTCATCTCGACGGTTGTCTCTATCCCTGTGTCGCTGTCCATTTCGGTATCGGTGTGTGTACTTCGACTTCGACTTCTGGTGGCATCCCTTCGTCGACTCCGAGATGGGATCTGTTCTTTGACGGGAGCAGGAGGAGGAAGACCATTGTGGAGATTACTGGAGCCTTTCACGATTGGTCTTGGTCTTGGTTTCGGAGGTGCTGCTGTTGGAGGGACGACCTCAACTTCGGTAGAGCTCTCTTTCTCCTCCCTTGGCCTAGCTTTGGCTCTAGGCTTGGGCCTCTTCGTCTTTCGCTTCGCCTCTTCTTTCTCACTGGCGATCCTCATTTCCTCTTCTTCCTGCTCCTTACGTTCTTCTTCTTCGAGTTCTTTCCGCCTCTTCCTTGCTCTTTCCATAACAATCATATCACCAACACCCATCTCATCGTCATTTGTTTTCTTCTTTGAGCCTCCCCAATCACCACCATCTTCGGGGAACATTGCAACACCAAACGCCGAACTCTCACGTAGAATGATCAACGCTTCCTGTTTGCCTGATTCGCCTTCGAGCTCTTTATCCTCCATGATTAACCGAAGAGCAACCTCGGGTACAAGAATTCTTTGGACGAATTCATTTGCGGTCAGTGGAGAGACAAGGTTGGGATTCATGTCGCTCAAAGGAAACATGTTGTAAAGCGTTTGAATAATAATCACAGATCCTTGTTCACCATAGCTGAAAGAAATCATGGTCAACATCCTAAAATGAACATATCAAAACGAGCACACTCACTATCCTGGCTGGGCCTTCTCAAAGTTGGCGAATTGACCTCGAACTCCAGTGACGGCTCTAGTTCCTTTCAGTTTCACTTCTTCCATGACTTCGCACCAAAATATACTCCTGCTTTTCGCTCCTTTCTTCTTCGACTCAGCCTTGGCCTTTCCTTTACCGCTGTAAAGAACTTCCCAATCATCCTCATCTTCCTCCGCGCCACTGTTCTGGTCTTTACCCTGATCGCCGGGATCATGGATTAACGCCTGCAGATCTGGCTGCATCTTTAGCACGCGTCCAGCAACTTTAGTCCACGCAATACTCTTCGGCCAACCCTTCGCCTCAGCCTCGGGCAGGACTTGTGATTCGAATCGATGTCGCTGACAAGCGGTAACAAAGACCGTCATGGGAGCCTTCAGACCAAGAGGATTAGAAGGTCTAGGATCAGGAGATGCTTTCTTTCGTAGTGCGACGAGGATTTTGACAAGTAAAGGAGAAGGGCTTGAGGGTAGTATGGTGTCGCAGAACGGGCAGAGTTGCCTGGGGTCAACGTTTGGAGCGAGCATCACTAGGAAAACGATAAATTAGCGCATATAACTGGTCAAAAAGGAATAAAGGCAAACGTACTGGAGTCTCCCTCTTCTTCGAACCGTGTCGGAGATCGGAGAAGGCTATTGTGGGCAGTATGAGGCACTTGTATGTCAGTATGGCCTGAAGAAGAGACGCACGCATCCAATTCTTTTCTTGACCTCTTGGAGATCCTCTCGTCACCACTTCCGCCTTCCGAGGACCTCTTACCTCGACCTGATGAGCCAGCACTCATCGGGGATGACCCAGTGCCCTCCCACATCTGCGTACTCATAGGAAAGTCCTGTACTTTCGACTTCGTCGGGTTTCCTTTTCCTTTCTCTTTTTGTGCCTTCTTTTCTATCGCGTCCTCTTTGACCGACCTTCTTGAAACAACAATAGTCCCACCTGCTTCGTCATCGTCATCTGCTTCAGACTCATAGAAGCGTGGATTGTTTGCCTTCATGGTTTTATCCTTTACAGGTTTGACTCGAGTTCGACCTCTCGATTCTTCAGCTGGGTGATCAGCTTTTTCCTTGCCCTTATTTGACGAAGACATAGGGAAAGGCTCGGGATTCCGTCTTTTGGATGATGGCAAATTGTTCTTCTGCTTCTCAGTTTGTCCGGTCGCCCTGCTGTTGGGCTGGGGCTCCGCCTCTCGACGATTCTGAGAAGATGCCAGATCCATTGGAAAATCGGCTACCTTAGACTTTGGTCGCGTCACTGCAGACGAGGATGCGTCAGGTGACCCCAACGGGAAAGGGGCTGGAGCAGGCTTTTTCGGGGCAGGATCTGCAGAAGCGCGACGCTTTCTTGAGTTTGACCTTGACCTCGACCGCCTGTTCGATATTTTTCGATCCGCTGCATTGTTTTCGATGCCAAGCTGCCCTAAAATATCTGTGAGAGTGCCTTCAGCTCTTGGCTGGGAACTTGAAGGTTCTTTGTCCCCTGAACCGTCGAAGCGCGCTTTTGATACTCCAGCCTGAAGCTTTGCTGCTCCAACTGGTCTAGGCCTGGGTTTGGACGCAGGTGGACCAATTTTGTGACCAGGATCTTTCGAGAAATTTGTAGACTGGGATGATCGAGGAATGGAGGACGAAGGAGGACCACTTGGAGTAGAAGACTCAGGAGATGGAAGCCTTTGGTTCGAATTTTCAGTTTTACCACTGAGAAGATTGGTACGATGGACATGAATGGTGTCGCCTGGAGTGTCATTTTTGGACCCGGAAGGTTCGGCCATTGATGAGGGCTTGAAACCACCGTTCTCCTTTTTCGACACAGATAGTTTAGATTGTAGGACAGAGCTTGATGGTTCTGGGGTTGCGGAGGAAGAGCTTTCTGAGCTTTGCGCAGGCTTATTCTTGTTAAACTTCAAACCAGACAACGCTTTCGAGGGCAGGAATTTGTCGTGATAGCTATGTTTATGACCGTTGTCGTCGATAACGCCGTCTTTGGTCTCTAACAGTCTTCCGGTGGCCGTCTTGGTGGCTCCAGTATTTCGTCGCTGTGGCATTGGTCGCTGGAAACTCGAATCGTTCTGTTCGTCACCCTGAGATGAAAGAAAATCTAATTCATCTCCCGAATCATCACTGATTTCCATCGGAGACAGATCTGTGTATTTCGAAGAAGGGGCCTTTTTGGAGACACTCTGGCTTCTACTGCGCATGTTGGAGATAGCTTGAGAAGACGGACGCGTCGCGGCGCGTTCCGCACGCCTAGGAGACCGCTTGCTGGGAGGTTCTGACGGCTTGAATTTCGACTGACGAGTCCCTGGCTGCGTGGTAAATCTGTCTTGGGCCTTTGGCTGATAGCTCGGTTTTAGACTGGAGCCATGATCTTCGTACATGCCTCTCGGTCGATTTGGGAGACGAACAGAGGGCTCGGTAGTCATGGTTGTTTTGTTAGTTTTCAAAGTGGTGAATAAGTTCTCCATGGCATTTTTCAGATTCCGTGCGTTCTCTTCCTCTGGGATAATGCCAGATCTTAGAAACGAGTAAGATAACGAGAAAGTCAAGACGCAAGCAAGGTTTAAAGTAAATTAACTGTTTTCGCGCATCCAGCGTGTGACCGTTCCGTGTCACTCACGTGCAGAAAGTAGCTCAGGGGCTTTTGCTCAACTTTATAAACTTCTGGTCAATTCATTAAGTTAGTAACTTCCACTCGTGGCTCTTTATTGAATATTAATGTTGGCAGCTAACAGAGACCAACGAAAATAGCGAATTGAACGCGAGCTTCAGGCCGACAGCCAGTCACACGGTCGGACCGTTCCAGCCGAGGGTTGAACAAAGCTCCCATGTTTCCTTCGTTTTATGTTTTCTAAATGGCAGAAAATCTTTCAGAAGAGGGGTCTGTTGTCTCAAGGGGGAAAGAGTATGAAATTTTTGTGAGCCATTTTTAATGATGTGCCTATATTACGCTTGGTGACTGGACGTCTCAGAATAGTATATCAAGCAGTTTGGCATCGGTCACCTCAAGTTGCCTTCGTCCACTCATATTCTTTCATCAGAAGAATGGATAAACCTCAGCTTCAAAATCCACTCTCCGACCTCTCGATATCCAGAGACCAAGAAACTTCATCATCTCGAGGTTTACAAACATCAGCTCCATCGAATGCTAAGGGCAAAGCAAAGGCAAAACCTAAGGGTGCTGGCAGGCAGCACCCTCCCAAGGGTAGCCCATCTCAGAGCAGCAAACTTCGTGGAATGGACAAAGATTCCACTGAAGTTCGTGTCTCGAAAACTTTAACTTGGCTCCTCCGACATGGCGCTCAGAACGAAGGTCTACACATGCGTGCTGACGGCTGTGTTCGAGTCACCGACATCGTTCGTCTCCCTCTCCGATGGTCAAATATAGTCTAAAAATTTTATCTATAGCTCAATCATCCTAAAGTCAAATCGACAGGTCTCGATCTTGAGGCTCTCGAACTCCTCGTGAAATCCAACGACAAGCAAAGATACGATCTCATCTGCGAGACCCGGGAAGGTGTCGTCTTGGACACAACCAGCCCCGCTCCAGTTGCAGTTCCTGCAGTTGAAGTCGGTGCAGAGGGATCTTCTGTTCAATCACCTGAGGTTCCCCCTTCTACGAAAGGTATCTGGTGGATTCGTGCTCGGCAAGGTCACTCGATCAAAGTAAGCCGGTTTAAACAGATAAACAAAATCTAACTCAGATCTTTTTGCTACTCAGGAAGTAAAACTCGAGTTAAAGCCTATACTGTCTCTCAAAGATATCCCGACGGGTATCGCGGTTCATGGCACAAATAGAGAAGCCTGGAAGATTATATGTAAGTCATGATCTTACATTTATTCGACTTTACACTGATGTTTTTCAGCTCAAACCGGGTTATCAAAGATGAAGCGGAATCACATCCACATTGCACAAGATGTGGCCGGCCAGAACGTCGTTAGCGGTACGCTTATTCTAACTTGGCATTTCACTACAGCGGCTTACCCGCTCACTTATAGGGATGCGCACATCCTCACAGATTCTGATCTATATCGATATTACAAAAGCTATAGATGCAGGCATCAAATTCTGGCTTTCAGATAATGGAGTTATTCTTACTGAAGGGAACGAAGATGGTTATCTGGCTCGCAGGTATTTCCAGAAGGTCGTCGACCTTCGACATGGCGAACTTCAAGGGTGGGAAGAATGAAGGTTTCATACTTTTTCTCAGCAAGAATCATGTATAATTGCTCTATTCTGACCAACTCAACTCGTTCGATGCAAAGATCCTGCTTGACTACACATGCAAAGGAGCGTGAGCTGTTGATCCGACGCACTTAACACCATTCTGCTCCCGCCGTGGCAACGATCAAATCTACCTCCTCGACACTGGTCATTGTTCTCCAGCACTGAGCAGCCATATTTCTAACAAGCAGATTTCCGATAT
This sequence comes from Crepidotus variabilis, assembly GCA_015657495.1. NCBI lineage: Eukaryota > Fungi > Basidiomycota > Agaricomycetes > Agaricales > Crepidotaceae > Crepidotus > Crepidotus variabilis. Next base: position 32,881 of record MU157919.1, read on the forward strand.
TTCTTGTCTTTGGAGTTGTAGAGACCACGAAATTTATGCTCTCTGCAACCACATCGTCCTTGCAATAATCATCTCGGAGATCTCTCCAAGTTGGCGAACTCAACATTCGAAGTCATGTGGTCTTACAACGTCGTTGACTGCCATTTTGTTGGGAGGAGATCATCATTCGCTTGTGTGATCGGCACTCTGGGTTCGAGAAAGGTGGTCACATCACTTCTTTCTTTCTTTTCATTGTACTCGAATTTATTCTTGTTCTTTCCTACCTTTAGTGGATTGGCAACACACCTTTCTTTCCTTTACTGTCAATCCTTTGGATCCATCAGTCCATAAATTCATTCCTTAGATGTCCAGCAAATCAACGATCGTTGATGACAGAGATGCGAACGGCAAGTTCACTGGTCAATGGAGGCAAGATGGAGTCGCCGAAGAAAACAATCACTCAACGACGTATACCAAAGTGAAGGGTGCTCAAGCACAGTTTACGTTCACTGGTACGTTTTCTGGTGTTGAGACGCGTTTCTCGTCTATTAAACTTCTACACCAATTATATAGGAACCAAAATAGGGATTTACGGCACCATCGCGTCCAAAAAGCAACCTGAGCAGAAACACAATCCCGAATCAACCTATAAGGTTGATGATGGCCCCGAAATCAAATTTACTGGCAAGCTAGGCGAAAATGTGGCATTTAAGCAGCTCTTTTTCCAATCCGACGACCTCAGCGCCGGAAAGCATACCCTCACAATCACGAACCAGGTCGATGACGGTTTCTTGTACATTGACTATCTCGAGATACAGCCTGTCGCTACAACCAGCTCCTCATTTCTGCCTTCATCTTCTTTACGTTCATCCTCGTCAGCCGTCAGTGCCTCCACTACCGCCCAGCAAGCCTCCACTGTGATTAGCCACGCGACTATCACTACCGTTGTGGATTATACTCCGTCTCCTTCAGCCGATAGTAGTGTTGATGGCGCTGATGCAGTTGGTACAACCGCCACAGGCACAAACAATGCTACCAAGATTGCAGCGGGGATATTCGGTGGTATCGTTGGAGTGGCCTTCTTAGTTGCTATCATTGTCGTCGCTTTGAAGAAGAGGAAGGATAAGAGGAGAGACGAGGCCATAGATTTTTACGCGAATCGGTCACCGTGGCACCAGAAAACAGAGTACCAATGATGACGAGGAAACACTTTTATGAACGAAACGGTCTGATTTTATCACTAATTTTGTACACATTCCTCTATATCTTTATTTTGAGTGACTAGTCCCTGTTACCTTTGATTAAATTTTCGTCTTCATTCGACGCAGGCTGCTTATTTACCGTTTCATGTTTTGAAAACATGCAATTAATACCACCCTCGACAAATCGTTCCTATTTTTTTGAAAACCATTCAATAGTCGCTTTGAAAGCGCCCTCTTTTCCTGCTTTCACCTCCGGATTGCTCATGTCACCTCTCACTGCAAAACCGTGGCTGCAGCCCGGGAAATAATTCCTCTTGTACCCAGGTTTGAAGTTTCCACTCCCTAACACCTCATCGGCTTTGGCTTGAGCCTCGAGATGGAAGACGGGATCAATTTCACAAGAGTTAATGAGAAGAGGTGCTTGGGATTTTGCAATGTAAGTCTATCAAAGGAGGCCAGTTTAGCTCAAGCAGCGGCGTTGAAAGACGGAGAATACTTACCTCGAGATCCTTTGGGATTTCAAGGAGAGATGGATGCGCAACGACAGCAACTTTAAGCACGTTGTCAAAGGCCAAGTCGAAAACATATCGACCACCAAAGCAGTACCCTGTGCCATACAAAGTGGTAACTCCTTGAGTTGCAAGGGCAGAAACGACCTTATCGATGTATGGTCTGGTGACATTTGGAGAGTGTCTTCCGAGCCATCCCCAAAGATCAAACTTTGTGCCTTCGTCCAAACCATCCGGAGGTGCTGGATCGCCGCCAAAATAGTCCATGGCGATGGTCTGTCACAAACCAACTGAGGCCAGGATCAAGATGAGGGACTAATTCTTTACCTTGAAGCCACTGCTGGCAAAATCATCCACCATGAGCTACGTGAGGTACTGCGTCAGATATACGTACATCCACGGCAAAAATGTCGCATACCTGAGCATTAACGGCTTGGGGACCAAAGAGGTCAGCGAAGTACAAAACTACTGCATCCTTTGAGATATCGGCGGTCGGTGTTCCAACATAGCAGTCAACACCGCCAATTTTCTCCCATTTACCTGTGAGAATAGGACTCAGAAGACGTGGTTCTGAACGAAGGACGGGAGAAAGCCTACCTTGCGGCGTACCCTTATGAGTAACACCTGATGTTAGGAGTTGGTGAACATTGGGGTTGAACTGCTATACACATCACAAGCGACATGAACTCACCCGGGGAGAAACAATCTTGACAAAGGCTCATTCTCAAGCAAGATGCGTTGGCCTGACATGCGTGCAAGATCAAGGTCCCCCTTATATTTTGACTGAACGGCATATCACATCCAAAATAACTTCGGGCGGTCAAATGCGACTACCCTGGGTTAATGGTGCTTTGTATTCTCCTGAGCTCGGCGAGGCCGAGATAGTGGAGAAGTGTAATTCCTCTTCCACCAAAGATGCGAAGACATTGACGCGTTGGTTGAAAAGAACAAGAGTGGCGGTAAAATTGGCATCAGAAAATTTCTAGCACCCTTCGTCTTCATCCAAGCAGTGGAAAAGCGAAATGCTAACAACAATAAGCTTGTCGAAAATCTCAAGACTTGAGCTGGAATCATATAAACTATTATGGGTCTCCCTCGTGGTGGTAAGATGAAGGAAAGATGGCAGGATGGTGCGAAAAGATGGGAAAGCGGGCCGAAGGTTGAAGACTTCAACTTGAAAGCAGAATTCGAGTTGCTCCTACAGTAAGCAACCATTTTTGCATTAATGCCTTGTTTATTTGTGCTGACTGGAAATTTAAAGGAGCTATCTACTGGATCCTAGCACTGCAACTCACACGCGGCATGCCAAGGTTGAAGCCATTCGATCGACGTGGCTTTGAAAGCACCCTCCCTACTCTCCATGCTCCTGGCATCGCCAATAAACTGCGAGTACGGCCTGGCAGAAACGCCATTTAAGAGCCAGCCTCACCAGCTAGCTTATCGGCCTAGGCTTACGCTTCGTGACGGGCAGCGGTGTTGAGGGCATTTCGACTATTTCGCTTTCTTTGCTTGATTACAGTTTTGCGGGTAATCGACCAGCACCACTAAGCCTAATAACCTCTCCGTTCACGAATGGACAATCCAAAATCCATCCCACCGTCTTCGCGAATTCCTGCGGTTGGCCGAATCGTTTCGGGTAAACCGTGCCATCGTTTTCCAAGCTTCTCCGAGCTTTAGCAGAGAGATTTACCGACATGCTGCTATCGAAGATTCCAGGAGCTACAGTGACGACTCTGACCGAATGTCGGGCAAGGTCGCGAGCCATGGGGAGTGTCATTGAGACGAGACCACCTTTACTGGCTGCGTACGCAACTTGGCCAGGCTGACCTTCGAACTTTGAACGAAGATGAGAAGACGGCCCTACGCGATAAGCAAGCAAGTAACATCGAACTTACCGCTGCAGCACTAGCAACAAAAATAACAACTCCTCGTTCGGCGTCGCTGGTCTGTTCAGGGTCAACTTTGACCAGATGCTGCAGCACGAGCCTGGTCAAGTTAAAAGCTCCAGTAAGATTGACGCTAATTGCAAGGTCCCATAAATCCAGTGGATGCGGTTCGTTCGCCGAATTTAGCGTCTTTGCACCTACGGCGACTCCGGCACAGTTGATTACTCCTCCCAAAGGCGCTGCTACATCTTTCGACCATTGAATAATCAGGTCGACAGCATTTTTAATCTGAGATAGCTCCGTAATGTCAATTTTAATAAAATTGACGTTTTCTGACGAGCCTAAAGTTTCAGGAGGCGAAGAACGATCTAGGATAGCAACATGAGCTTTCTGGCCTAAGAGCAGCTCGACCGTGGCAAGACCAAGACCAGAAGATCTACAGAATAGTTGGATCAAAGCTTAGAGATACAGTGACAACAACATACCCTCCGGATACGATAAATGTTCTTCCTTCTACTTTCATAATGTTGGTGGCAAGCGAACAACGAGCAAAGCATGTAAACCGGCATAGAAGACCGGAGTAGCCGATGACGCTCGTTGAAAGCCACGTGACAATAAGACCCCTATTTGAGCGCGTAGCAATCATTGAATCAAAACGCGTCCCTGCATCATCGTCAGCGATGCTGTGCTTGCTGATCTTCGAGTTTGTCATATCACATATCACAAGGGTTAAATAAGAGCCAGACAAAAAAGTACAACATGGTGAAGGTCGAAGTGTAATAATTTATATCCAAAACCATACAGTCGCGAACTCCTCCGACAGTAGTGCTGATGCTTGGTGAAGATTCTGAAGGATAAGGACCGAATGGTGATCTGGTTGATAAAGCATCAGTTTCTCACTCCTAATCCAAAGACTTGATGTAAACTTACATTAAAACAAATGTTGATGTCGCGCTCAGGCAACGATGCAGTAAGCACCATTGTTACCTCCTCCGTCTTCCTCATTGACGGGAAGTTCATTGTTGAAAACAACGCAGTAAGCGCCGTTGTTGCCTCCTCCGTCCTCCTCGTTGGTAGGGATAGAGGTGGTAGGGAGAGTAATGACGTTCTCGAAGGAGTCCATTTGTGGTAGAGGATGTAGCTCGAAAGAGTACTTGGGTTTGGTTGGGTAGTTGCAGAGGTGATTTGCAAGCTGAAGAAGTAAAGAGAGTTGCAGCGACCTTTTATACGCCTCGCGAGCCTCGAGATTTGACCAAGAACAGTTTGTGGTGAATATCTTCGGAGATCATCGATACTTCGGCAGACTTGCGAACGCGCTAACCAACAAGTCGTACTCGTCATGCTCCGTATATTCGAAACAAAAAAAAGACGGATCAAGATGTATTCAACGACGGCTGTTTTGCATTCCGCAACGACCACAATCGACCTGGTCGGCCCACGCGGGCTAGTATATGGGCCGACACTCCGGTCACCAGATAGTCAAGAAAGGAAATACCTACCTTATTTGAGATCCATCCCGGCCAAAGCGTTCAACACCTTTGGAAGACCGGATACAATAAAAACGACTTTGAACAAAAGCCTTTTGTTCGTAGCTCTTTTGTTGGCACAGGACCATGATCTTCACATGTAAGGACTTAGGTGTGTGCATCTTTAATTATATTTGAGCAATGACGGTGTTCCACACCATTGCTCATCGCCATGTGAGTGAGCTTCAGCTTCCGTGCCTGGCGAAGCTGTGTATACTGATTGGCGCTCAGTGTTCCCGAATTATGAGTCGTTGGTCTTGACCCTACGCCCTGCGAACTTGAAGACCTGGCGCTCAAGCTGTATCAAGTTCTGTGTAAGTTCTAATTGTCCAACCTTCAGCAGAGCCTCAATACGATTGAATTGGCTTTGCTACCTTAAACCCAATCTTTTCCAGACTTTTGTTTTCACTTTCGTAAAGCACATTATAATAACATGTTCAATACTTTGTGACAAAGTGCCGTAAAGATCTTTTGTGCGATGAGGACAAAGAAGCCAACAGGCCATGTTTATCGAGGATCTCTAGCAGAGTACGTCAAATCCCAACAGGGTGAGGTAACCTGAGAGTTTTTTTTTTGTTTGAGAGCTTTGAGAAACATGCTGTGAGTGACGCGTCGGACGTGGATAGGGGCTTAAAGCAATCACGTGCATTTATTTAGCAGAGACATTTCGCAAAACTGTCAGAATCGCAATTACAGAGGATGAAGGAGTACAGTAAATGTACATAGTATACCAACATGCAACAGAAAACATAAAAAAACATAAAAAAAGAGGTTGAAACAGTACTTGTATCACCGTCCAGCAACACCACTCATGGCAGCAGCTCTCCGCCTCTTATTCCCTCTTTTGATCTCATTCAAATCATTTTCGATCTCCATACTCTCCTTTGGCGCATTAAGCGCCAATAAACTCTTCCCTAATCCACCTAGAACCTGTCCAGCCCCGCCGGCTCCTCCTTTAGGTCTTCGACTGCGATTTCCAGCACCGCCAGCTGCAGAGGCTACTGCCCCAGAGGCGCCTGCACCTCCGTTGCCCAGCGATGAAGCACCGTTCGCGCCTCCAGAGGTATTGGATCCTGAACCGACTGCGTCGAGGTAGTAGTGATACCCTCCTGAACCAGTTGCGGTAAGAGGAAGGGGGAAAGCCGAGGGGAGATCGTCGACGTTGAGCGAGTGGGGATTTAAGAACGGACCAGATGTGATTGGGAGGTTTGATATGGTGGTCATCGTTCCAAGATGATGCGACGTAGATGAAGAAGACGCCAGAGCGTTGCTTGACGATAAGGCGGGGAGGCCGTTAAGACCTAGCTGAGGCGTAGTTGGCGGAGATGTCCCTCCTGGACCCAGTTTGTTGCGCAGTTTGCGTGTCACCGGTTGTCTGGCATGCGAGTCGAGGCCGACGTCGCCAATGACACCTTCGCCTTCTTTCTCTTCTCTGGCTCTGCGTCGCCGTTCTTCGATGCCTTCCAAGAGACGCTCTCGAACACGCTCGCGGCCTTTCCTCCACTCCTCTTCGACTCGTTCTTTCTCTTCTTGGTAGGCAATCTCGGCGAGTTCGTTTGACCACCGCTCTTCAGAAGCGAATTGAGAGAGAAGAGCAGAACGTTCGAGGGAGAGAGGGTATAAGCGCAGGTGGAAGTACGCAGAGAGTTCTGGTCTTGTGCTGAGTAGATGTGCATTGTTATGCAGCGTCGAGATAGACTCGTTGAAATGGCGGTTACTATATGGATCCTTAGACTTCGGTGGCTACCTGAATGAAGAAGAAAAAACGCACTCGTCTCGCCGATCTGAAGGTTCCTTGTGCTTCGTAGATTCCTTCTTTCGTTTTTCTCTCCGCCCTATACTCTCCTCCATGACTCCCGATGTAGTAGCTATTTTGACAGATAAACGGTCGTTAGAAACGACCTAAAACGACGCAAAAGATGATGAAAATTGAAAAAGTTTAAGAGCATGCGAACGAAAAGGCCAGGACTGGATGCTGGGAAGAGCCCCACGGTCATATGCAAATACGACCGCCTCGAGTTTGTTCCGTCACATCAAAACGCCCGTTCTCGGAAAATAAGAGCAAGCTTAGATAGATTGAAAATAGATTTGCTCTGATAGCAGGGACGAGTGAAACGTCTGCTGTGGGGCAGAAGCATTTGCCTCGTTGTGGTACGGTACGAGAGGTAGAAATCAAACTCACCCAATCTTCCATGGCCAATAACTCCATGCTGATTCGGAGGAAATGGCTGTAGATTGTGCTGGTGGCCAGATAATGCTGAAGCTGGATGGAGACCATGGCCAATACCTGGTCCATATACCATATCTTGAGGTTGTCCGAGTGAATGACCGTTCGACATGATACTAATTCCCCCACCGCCGCCGCCACCATTATTCATGGGTTCATATCCCATCCCATCAGGAACTCCGCCGACTCCGGAATGGCCAAATCCATGCCCATGACGCGACAGCTTCGACGACGAGCTCCCTTGTCCCGAACCCGAGCCGGGAACGCCTGGACCGATGATATGACTGTTCCCGCTTCCATTACTGTAGTGGTGGCTGGATGCAACGACACCATTGCTAGGTGGTGACATCTGCATCCCATGCTGTTGGTAATTCATTTGCGACGCGTTGTGAACGGTGTTGTAAGGTATAGGAAAGATGCCTGGGGTGGGTGGCATGTTTTGCTCCTGAGATGCTCTGAGCTCGACTTTGGATACGGGTTTTTGCTGGCTACGCAATGAACTCCGTGCGGGCGGTAGAAAAGTTGAGCGGACGAACAGAAACGGAGAGCACTGGGCAACGGCTGTGTGCTTCGTGTGGGCATTTGACTTTGATTGACAGCTTTTTGACATTTCCGGTCCGCTCGAATCAATTGACACGCGGACATCAGGTTCCATCACATGCAGCAAAAATTAGGGGCTGAAGCTGCGAAATTCGATTTTATGGTTGGGGAGGATACGAGGGAGAAGGAGGTCAAGGAATTTCTAATTCAATAGCTCCAAGTTCATCGCAAGTCAGACAAACAGCACAATCAGTTATCGATGTGCTGGATCAGAGGCATCTCAACTATTCACCATCTTGAGATGCACACAGATATTATTGAGACTCGTGCGTGCAAGTACAGTTATTTCTGCTTTTGTTTATCATGGAATTGCGCGATCGCCGTCTGGTTGGACAATTGACTGATCGCGATAATATCTTCAAACAATTCGAGGCGTTTTGATCCAGCACAAGTAGGCGCCTGAAGTACAAGAGTAAAGAAATTCAAACACCCTGCGGACGCAATAGAATCAAATAAAAAATGAATTGCATCATAGGATCTGCACTTGAACACCGAAACTCCTGTGCGCCGGCCTTTCTTCAACACAAGGATGTGACGACTCGGAAATTCATAATCAGATAAAAAGTCTTTTGTCAACTGGTCAGAGGGTTTGCACATCCCCGACAGCGATTATTGTCTTTACGTTCCTGACGGTGTCGAGGTGTTGACCCAATGCGGAAAGTGTTGCCTTTTCGGGTTGAAGGCCGACGTCTTGTATACAATGTTGATCATGAACGTCTGGTTCGTCTGTGGGCCTCACGTAAAAATCACATATTTCTCGAAATTAACATGCGTGATCCGTTTCTTTTGTCTCTACTTGAGTTCCGGCGCCTGCAGGCTTTATGGTTCTGCGTTAAACAATAGAGCCCTTACAGTGACCTTAATCCCGCCCGTACTACGCCGATGAACTCAAGCGGAATTCCCCCAACCCCGAAGGATCATATAAAAGAGCGTTCACATTTGTTCAAAATCCTCAGTTCGCAAAGCTCCTCTGCAACTAACAAAGCTCAAGCACTTTTCGAGTCTTATCCATCTTTCAACTACAAATGGATTCCTTCGAGAACGTCATCTCTCTCGCTATCCCTTCCACCTCTATCCCTACTGAGGAAGAGAACGGTGGTGGCAACAACGGTGCTTATTGCGTCGTCTTCAACAATGAAATCCCCTCCGATGAAGAGAACGGAGGTGGTAATAATGGCGCGTACTGCATCATTGCTTGAGGTGAGCTACTTTATTTTTAGCATATCACAAGAACATCTCTAACAGACTTCGTAGGCATTTGTCCCTCGATATTATTATCATTCACTCACTTCGACAACTTCTTCTTCGATTTCTCATTTGGCGGGGATTTTGGGCTTGATCATTTGGCATAAATTATCACATCGCATCATACCCTCTGCATTCATAGCTTTAGTTCGCACCCATGTTGTACCTTGTTATCGCATTTGCATCTGTAGTTTTACAATTCAAACAATTTGATAATATCTTATCTGCGTAAAATCAAGTATTTTTGAAAGACTCGGAATAGCGAAGCGAAAGACCTGAGCCTTAGAGTCTGGACTTAGATAAAACATACTAAGTCCTTAATTCGTATCATCTTTAAGCTCATCCTGGCATCTTCGAGTATAGATTGCCCTTAATATTGAGTTATACATCGCACCAATATTTGCATTACTGCGATTGTCAGCTCCTAAGTCTGTGGGTCGCGTTCCGTTGGAGCTTTGAATTGACGGAACAGATCCGATAGCCCCGTTGACCGGTCTCCTAGTATCCCGATCTCTGCAAAAATATAGAAGTCCGTCACAACATCCTTCGTTAACAATTAGTCTTTTGTTCTCTTAGAGAGGGAATAGGTTCAAGTGCTTGTTATTGTCTCCGGGTGCCTGAGGCTCTCGAGTTTCAACGCTTTGGCCAACGGCAACAGGGTCCTACCATTTTTAGTCTTGTGGACACGCTGGTCCGGTGCGCTTGAGCTTCAAATTGCACACCACGAGCATTGACCTTGTTGTCTAGGTAGTGGGCGCCGTGAACAACTTCATGTAGGCGCCAACTTTCCGTTAATTATGCACGCTTGATCCATCCTTTTGTTCGTTATTCAATCCCGGTGCTCACAAGAAAAAGATGATTGTTTACAGAGGCCGAGAACATGATGTTGAGTTCAGCACATTGGTGACTTGTTCCTCAAGTCGAATGGGCTCGACAAAGTTTGGGTATAAAAGGCCGGTCGAAGTGCTCTCACATTCTTCAGTTCGCTATCACTTCTGCAGCTACCAAAACTCTTAAACACTCTTCTCCGAGTCTTATCACATCCAACTTCAATGGACTCCTTCGAGAACGTCATCTCCCTCGCCATTCCTGCTACCTCCATCCCAAATGAGGAGGAGAACGGTGGAGGCAACAACGGCGCATACTGTGTCGTTTTCAACAACGAAGTCCCCTCTGATGAGGAGAACGGGGGCGGTAACAACGGTGCTTACTGCACCATCGCTTGAGGTATGTTGATCGTTCTCTGATGATGTACATCCTTATAAGTGATCGCTAATTTATTCTTTTCGCAGCCTTCACTTAAGCAGAATTTATCATTATTATTCTCTTCGTCTTCTTTCTTTGGGCTTACATTTGGGAATTTCCATGGATTGGCGTAACTAAATTATCGCATATGATATCAAACTTCGACCTTCATTCACTGTTCTCCTTTTCTTCTTCACCCATTTTTGTACATCACTGCTTGCAGACATGTCTTTGTAATATCATACCTCTTGGAAGGTTATAACATTTTGGATAACTGCCCCTTCGAAGAATCAATGATTGCTAGATTCAGCTGTGGATGCTGCTCAGAGAACAAATCACTTTGAATGGTAAAACATAATGATACAATTCCAGATTGAAGTCTAAAAATACAATGAAAGACCTAACGATACAAGAAGTCCATCGATACAAAAATGTTGAAACGTGGGGGAAGGTCCTTTAGATCACAGTCCAGTCATTATCGCCAAAGGTTTTGAAGGTCTTGGTCACCTTCTGCACGTAGGTGTTCTCCAGCCGTCTCAGTCCAGAGACACCCTTCCCCAGCTCCATGCTGCTAAAGATCCACGAATCGGTCTCCTCGTCGGTTCGATCCGTATTGCCCATAATCCAAGAATAAGCCTTACGATCAGAGGCGCTATTGATCTCCTCGTATTGGTCTTTCGCGATGTTCAACATCACCCTCCTGAACTTCATCTCGCTCTCACAAGGACTGAACGTCAGAGAGTAATCCAGGACAGTTGAGTCGTCATCGCAGAATACTGTGTCGGGGACATGTGGTCTTTGGCCTCTAATCGTCATTGCAAGACGGATGTGGGTGAACATCGTCGATTTGGTGTTGAGGTAGCGATCTTCGGAGATGAAAGGGTTGGGAGGGACTGAGGTGACCTCGTCTTGAACGTAGATAGTTTCGATGCCGTCAACAATGTTGTTGTAGCTTGGGGCCTCGTAAGAGCTCATGTGCTTCTCAAGCATCTCTCGGAAATCTATCTCGACTTCTAAGACTTGCTCGCCCGAAAGCATCCCTCCCGTAATCTCTGACCAACGTTGAGGAGAAATCATCTCAGAGTTATCGCTGAGAAGATGATAGGCGTGAATGTAAGCACCAACGAAGAATTTAAAGTAGTCTTCGTGGGGGAAAGCGGGGAGATTGAGAATAGGATCTTCCATGCTTCCTTGAGCCCGTCGCCTTTGGCTATTGATCGCCATATCTCGCATCATGTCAAGAAGGACAGCAGTGCCAACGACGACGCTTTCGTCGAACTCGGAAAGTTGGAGAGTCCTGAGAATAACGTCGTAGATCCGCTCTTCCCATTTCGAGGAGAAGTCATTGTTCAAGGCCGTGGTGATGAGAAGGCTGTCAGTGCTGCCGCTGGAGCAAGAAGAGGAGCAGGCCGATAGGGTGGGTGGAATAAGATTGTAAGACAGGGAATCGTCTTGGAAAGGAGAGCTATTTCTTTCAAAGCGATCCGTGACGAACTTGGTCAGGAAGAAGGCCATGTCACGGAAGTAGAAGGAAGGATAGAGAATTGATTCAGCAGTGTTCATAGTGAACGATTGAGTGAATAGTAGTCGATGAAATGTAGTTTAGCTGCTAGATGATGGTGGTATGAGTTTGAATTTGTGAAAGGGTTTCTAAGACAAAGCAAAGGAGTTTTAGTCTCCTTTCCGGTACAAGACTCATCATAACAACTCCAAACTCAGGACGGTGCTCAGAGACAACGAAGGGAGTCTCTTGTGGATAAAATTTAAGTTAAATGATCGAACACTTCTTGTGTACGGAAGGCCTCTTTTCTGGAGCACGAGAAAGTATCGTTCTTCAAGGGGGTGCAGAGCACGAAAGAATTGGCGAACCTAGAGACCGTATTTAAAGCAGCAGCTTGTGCAAGACATTGCCACTTACTGAAGTCTGAGACACAATTTTTCTTGATGATAAGTCTGTGGAATACCACGCAGTAAGCAATGCTTGGTGTCCTGGTCTCGCCGATCGGACGAGTATCGAGTTCATGCTTGTTCTGATCGTGAGCTCAAACTTTGCTGTGTTCAGGGTCGCGAGGCGTCAGGCTAGTCAGAGACACGATGCTGCAGGTCTCTCAACGACTAGAAAGGCTAAATATGAGGCCCAGAATTCGAATAGCGCACCATTGGACACGGGATGACTCGGAATGGAGCGCTTGTCTGAACCAGCAAAAAGCACAGGTCTTTGACTCAGCTGGTGAGCGTCATTCTGGCCTCATTTGAGTCCAGCAAACGAACAAAACTGGTTTGCCTCTGTGGTCCATATGCGAGACTCATCGGGTTTAAAGACACTGAAGTCAAGCTTGAAAGCTGGAGTTTCGAAAACTCAGACAAACAAAAGCTGATGCAGCGGGCTTGCCTTTTTGGGAATTGCAGAGGCCAAAGAGAAGATGCGAACCTACCGAATTGTCTTGAGGTGTAAATATGGCTTTGTTAAATGATTAGGCTTCGAGAAATGCTACGGCGCTTCCATTACTGCTTTGAGTAGTCCAATGCAAAAGATACAAAATACATGACAATACTGTGAATCGTCTACTGTAATGAGTGCAAAAAAAGGGCATGAAAGTATAATTGAATGCGGAAAAGTGAAGACTATGATATTCACAATTCACTCACTTGCTACTGGCTTGTCTGAATGCGACATCGCAGTAAAGGTGTTTTCGGTTTTGCTTCCAATACGCTGCCACTTCCTCAATCAATTGGTCCTCGAAGAAATATTCAGATGGCAAACGGCTTCCTCTAGAGGGTAGAAGAACTTCTAGCCGTCCGCCACCAGAACCACTCGTTGGACGGATCCAGGTCGAGAGGACGAGCCGTTTATAGTAGTCTCTGGCTCGATCGCTTCGAACTCCTTGACGTAAATCAAGGGTCACTCGGACGAGCTGGGGATGAGTTTCCATTAGGCTGTTGCGGAGCGAAGAGAAATCGGTGCCATTCTCAAAAATGGACGGAACTGGGAAGAATGTTTCGTCGAGGTAGAGGTCCACAAGACCTGGATAGTCTTCCAAAAATCGCATCAGGACTTGTGAGATTGTACCGAAGCGTGTTGAGGCTTTGTGAAGGCGAAGAGCGGATACAGATGGGAGTATAAGACCGTGCTGAATATGGGAGAAATCACTGAAGGCGCCGTTTGACAAGGTCAGATAGCGGAGGTTGGGAACTATTGAAGGTGTTGAGAACGAGGGGTGATACATGCCATTTGCAAAAGGGCCTTCCATAGTAAAATTTGCGTACACAAGGTTTGGACACCGCTCCGTAAAAACTTGGCGGAATAGAAATGGCGAGATTTCCTCCGTTATGCAGAGCTTCGTGAGCTGTTCGGCAGGAAAGCAATCCAATAGCTTCGCATAGTTTAAGCTTAGATGACTAAGGCGTGATGCCAAAGGAAACTTTCCAACACCCCTGGTCGTTTGGTAGTAGAAACCTGGAGAACCGGTCGTGGAAATTGTTACGCTCTCGAGACTTTGTAAGTCCGAAAAGCGACTGCGATTCATTAACATCAGATCGGTTTCTGGAAGAATCATTTCTAGTTCCCGAACTCTCCGAAAGAAAGGAGCAGTAAAAAGCTTTGCATAAGCGTATGTCTTGATGTTGGAAGCGTCTATAGTTTCAAGAGTATGTTTATCGGAGTGATAAAACGCACGAAAATCTCGAGGTTGGTCTAGTACGAGTCTGAAAGGATATGAAGGAGGTAAATGGGAGAGCCACCAGAGCAAAAACTCTTGTGTCATAGGAGAGAGAAATCTGCCTATTTCTTCAAGACTGTGACCCTTTCGTGAGATAAACGTCAAAATTGTTAAATGAGTTCGAAGCGTCATCCAAAGTTGTGGAATAGCCTGTGCCACTGCGCGCCATTGTGATGACACGTGGCAAAGCTGAATTGGAGAACATTTATTGCTGGTTTGGTGAATATTTTGGTAGTCGTCAGATATTGTCTCGAAGAAAATTCGCATCAAGAGTTCGGGGGGAAGATTGTCAACCTAGCGCGTGGAAGTAAATGCAATGAGCTTTTAAAGCGACGCGTCACTAAAGTAATGTAGTATTGTGGAAAACTCACTGGGTAGAAGGAATGGCCTGTGTTCATCCTCTACTTTCTTTCGTTTGTGGTGATTCTGAAGTCAAAGAGACAGGAAGCTGCTCCTCGTGCCACTCGATTGTGCGCATTGACAATGAGAAATCGGCGACTGTAAATATGAGCTCCGATCAATAGATATTGAGCGACCGCCCGGCAATGTCCCAACTTGCCGACGATTATAGGCGACAACTGGTTGCAGAATACTAATAGGTAAAATATTTGAAATGGTCTCAGGGATTGCGTGCTACAAGGCATATATAACGTAGGAGTAAATTATTGTGATTCGTGACGGCAAGTACTAATCTGTGAATGGTGTGCCTTCCAAGGCTAGTTTCAGCAGACACGTCACACGCAGTTGTCAACGACTTAAGATTGACGGTTGTAGCTCATCTTCGAGTACGACATTGTAAAAACTGATAGATATTGATCAACGATTGTGGACGCCCACAATCCACAACGTAAGTACATCCACCTTCAAACTCTAATCTAAACTCAATTTCATAAGAATGTGCTCGGCATAAGTGCCAGAATTGAAAAAAGATCAGCAGGCCAACCTCCGAATGACAGACGGTGGGTTGCGAAATCATTAATCCTTTTAGTACCTCAGAACCAGATCTTCGGTTAGAAATACTCCTCCCATTTTATTTCTGCGCTTAGATCTCACCATTCGGACTTTGAGAAGCGAGTGCGAAGCTCTTATGCGCAGATATCGAACAGCACGATCTGGCTCTCCGTACCTGTGATCCAGACTAACCGAAACTCACATCGCGTTTCCCCGAATGATGCAAATCTTCCCGTGAATACTGCTTCTTGCTCTCGCCCTGCATCATTATGGATGCCGTGAGCCATGGCAAAGTACCCTTTTCCTTATCCACGTCCCTAGCTCACATCTATGTGCGTTCTATATTCCGTGTCAGCGTGTTTACCCTTCTTCAGGTAGCACCGCGAGCCGTTTGGACCGCACAACGTAACAGGGCTTGGAGCCGTCTCAGGCAAAATTCTGCACCCCTGCAGTTCATGTGGCAGAGAAGTATTTAAACAATCGACAACGGCAGTCAGTCGCGTTTGGGGCCCTTCACTCTCTTTCACTTTCTCTGACAAGGCTGTGTACAATTCTTGACATTGTCCACTATGGATAGCCCTGCCTTGTCGTTCCTATCTGGCGAGCGAGAGAAAGCGATCCTCCTGGTTGTTCTGTTGGCGACTATACTTATCTTCAAGCGAAAATGGTCAACCAAGAAGTTTCAGCTACCGTTGCCGCCTGGCCCAAAGAAATTGCCGCTACTCGGAAATATCTTGGATATGCCAAAGAAGTTTGAATGGTTGGCGTTTGCGAGCTGGGGTAAAGAGTTTAGTGAGTACTCGACACACTTCATACCTCCAATCATATGTGAATGTCACCTCTCCTTGGATTAGACTCGGACATCATTCACCTATCCGTTGCCGGCTCAGATTTCATCGTTCTGAATTCCGTCAAAGCGGCGAACGAGCTGTTTGAAGTTAGATCTGCCAACTACTCAAGTCGGTACGTGCATTCCGATAGTTACCCTGTGGCAAATCTCACTCATTGCATCATCAGACCTCAATTCAAAGTGCTCAATGACTTGTAAAGCCGTTTTCCCTCCATCGAAAAATGGTCACTGACTCCGAGTGTAGGATGGGATGGGACTGGCTAATTTCGTCAATGCCTTACGGAGACGCTTGGAGAGACCGTAGAAAGCTCTTCAATGACTATTTGCATCCAAGCATGACGCAGAACTATCAACCAGCACAGGTCGAATTTATTCGGAAGATGCTCGTTCAACTTATCGACTCTCCAGAAGCATTCCGGGCCACACTAAGACAGTACGCCACCGTTTGCATTCTATTTATGTTGTTTCTGGTGCTGATAATAGACACGCAGCACAATCGGAGGCATAGCACACACTATGGCTTATGCGCTTCCACTTAAAGCCGAAAACGATCCGTACATTATACAGGCAGAAGAAGCAACGGGTAGCATCCTCGAAGCTACAACTCCTGGCGCGTATATGGTCGAGGTTGTGCCTCCCTTGAGGTATCTCCCAAAATGGTTTCCTGGTGCGGACTTCCAACGAAGGTTGCCGTACAATATCTCTCTTCAAAAGGAGTTCAGGAACAAACCCTTCGAGGACGTCGTTGAGAGAATGGTAAGCTCTGTTTTCTGCAATTTTGGATGAGTAGTTGACTGACGAGATTTCGGTTGCAGGCAGCTGGCACTGCGAAGCCATGTCTCGTCACGACATGTCTTTCTCAACTTGATGAAGGCCAAGACACGGCGAAAGAGACGGTTGTCATTAAAGATACTGCTGCGATCGTCTTCGCAGGTAAGCCATCCCTATTTGTATTCAATCACATTAAGCTCACAGGCAGCCAAGGTGGCGCTGACACAACAGTGTCCGGGACCTCCTCGTTCTTCCTCACCATGCTCCATTACCCATGGGTACAAACCAAAGCCCAAGAAGAGCTTGATCGCGTCTTAGGTCCACCCGGCACACGACTCCCTGACTTCAATGACGCAGCCGATTTGCCGTATGTTACAGCCGTAGTAAAGGAGATTTTAAGGTGGGGACCTGCCACTCCAACTGGGATAGCGCATCTTGCGAGTGAAGAGGATGTGTATGAGGGTTATCGGATTCCGAAAGGGTCGATGGTATTCGGAAATACTTGGTAAGATTTCCAAGATAAATGTGACTGCTGCTCTTCTGAAAGCTGATTCTCGACCTTTGTGAAAAGGGCCATGCTTCGTGACGAGAAAGAATACCCCGATCCAGATACTTTCAACCCCGAACGGTGGCTGAAAGATGGAAAGTTGAATCCTGACGTACAAGACCCAACTGTCGCCGCGTTTGGGTTTGGAAGAAGGTAAGTTGAATATCTTGGTCAGTTCCTGGTATTCACGAAGAAGTCACGCAACCATCGAACCCGCCAATCACGTCCTTCGGATTTCACGTTGTATTGATTCTTTTATCTTCTTTTAGGCAATGCCCCGGGTCCCATGTCGCGGTCGACGCGCTATGGATTCTAGCGGCTACTGTTCTGGCCACTATACGCGTCTCGAAGCCTCTTGATAAAAATGGAAACCCATTTGAGCAGGAAATAGAATATCTGACGGGGCTCATGTGGTGAGTAATACGTTCCGTATGTTTTAGGTGGTGTTGCTGAATAAGGACGCGCTTAGCCATCCTGCACCCTTCAAGTGCACCATAAAACCACGTTCGAAAAAGGCCGAGGTTCTCATTCGTTCTGTAGCAGAGGAGTGAACGTTGTATGGCGTATTGTAGATAACCTCGAGGTTGTATCGTAGATCGTGATTTTCCCCAGCACCAGTCGAAAATGTGAACGAAAAGCTGCAGAATTTGAGAAGTTCTTGTGATATTAGATGCAGGATACACACGAAGTAGATCTAAGGATTTTCGAAGGCTCAAAGATTTCATGACGAGGCTGCGGTACTCTTTGCTGTGTCTTCCGAGGGCTCAACTTTCGGGATAACGCCATTGTTTTCGAGCAATGTTTCTAGCTCTCCAGATTGGTGCACTAGGTTCCCAACTGTCAGCTTGATGTTTGCAACAATGACCGATTGGACTTACTTCCGATGAGAATATCACATCCCCCAACGAATGTGCCATTCACGTAAATCTGAGGTATTGTCGGCCATTCCCTGTATCTTCCGTTAGACTGCTGGCCCAATTCCATGAAGCTTTGGTACTTACGAGAACTCCTTGATCCCATCCCTCAGTTCTGGGTCCGCCAAAACATTATATGTTTGCAATTTCTCGGGTTCTACGCCTTGAAGGTCAAGTATCTGCGCAGCGGCGCGGGAGAAACCGCATTGCGGTTCTGCAGGTGTCCCTTTCATGAACATGACCACTGGCTTCTCCTTGACTGCTCGTTCGATTTTTGACCTCGCCTCTTGCGACAGACACCTGTAAGCTGCTAGCCGGCTTCCGAGGGCTGTGGAAGGTGTGGCCGTTCGGAGGAGATTTGACTAAGCAAGACGTCAGCAAGAATATTTCGGTAGCAGGGCGTATACACATACTGAAGAGCGAAGTACTGGCCTGAACATCGTTGAAGACAGTGGCAAAAGGTAGTTGCTCGTCGTTTGAAACGAGGGTAAGCTTGCCGAAAATTCGTGTCTCGCCAATGGTCGGAGTTACCTCATTGATGAGTCACGTGTTGCACAGCGGGAGCGCCTGGACCAGACTTGTTCGCCGCCAAGCAGTCTTTATTAGGGTCTGTTCGGCAGCAGGCGAGCGAGCGAGCGAGCGTGTGATGGCGAGTGTGATGGCGAGCGTGATGGATTCACAGGACCGGAACGCGTCTTCCGGCGTCTCGTTCTGGAGAAGATAAGACTAGATAACTCAAACTCAGAAGATTGCAACACGTAAATACCTCAAATATACCACAAATGATTAACCACAGCAGCAGAGATCGAGTAATTTACGGTTAATTGGAAATGAACCCCAATGTAAGGTGCATCAGTGAACAACACTGCTTGAGTGAGAGCGGCTATTGTCCACGGATATCAAGCTAGCAGCTTATTTTCAGTTACTGTCAGCTTATATTTTCAAGCTTTCACTACTACAGCTACATGATTCAAATGTGTGCACTCGGTGAACTGGAAGTGTGCTGTATTGGCTCAGAATGTGGCCGACAGCCCCGGGTGGCCTAGAAAAGCCCCACGAATTTATCCAGAGAGGTAATAGTGTGTTAATGGGTAGCCTGACTCAGAGAAATAGATAGTGTTTGTGTTTTACCTTGACACCGAATTGGTCAGGCTTGTTATAGGCTGGGTTGACTTCAAAGCTCCCAGTAAAACAATTATTGGCTCTCCCCTGTCGCAAATAATTATTTGTGGTGTATTTGAGGTATCTACGTGTTGCGATCTTCTGAGTTTGAGTTATCTAGTCTTATCTTCTCCAGAACGAGACGCCGGAAGACGCGTTCCGGTCCTGTGAATCCATCACGCTCGCCATCACACTCGCCATCACACGCTCGCTCGCTCGCTCGCCTGCTGCCGAACAGACCCTTACACCAATTGATGACTTTTCTTTCCTACTCTCATTATGGCTGCAAAAGCAGAACAACTAAAGCCTTGGAACGGCGATCTGTCGATTCTCTATGACCACGAGAGTCCAAACGATGAAGACCACTGGTACTCTGGTGCAAATGCTGGTGGAATGACGCTTGGTTTTGGACGGTTGGCCGGTTTGAAGATCAATGAAGCAAGCCTTACCTATTTGAAAACAGATTCTTTCCATCGCAGAAACAATGTAAGCTCACGCCAAATTTGATTCATATGTATACTTATCTGGTTAGTACTGGCTTCAACCATACATTCAACCGTACCAAAGATACCTCGCTGGCTTGCGACGTTTTGCTGGTACTGATTTCAGGGGCTTTGTCGTGCCTTTTGGACAATACAAGGGTTTACAGCTCTGCCAGATCCCAGACGAAGGTTATTGGGAGTGGACTGCGTATACTAATTCTGCTCGCATAGTAAGTAGTCAATTATTGTTTTCGGAATAATCTCCTGCGACTACTGCTAATACACGCGCAGTATCCAATATTCTTCATCGCTGTGAGAACTTATCTCGAATATCTGCAAAATCAAGAATATGTCACCTATTTGGCGCAAAAAGAGGACCAAGAAAACTCAGATAATGAAGAACATGCAGACTCGGCGGAGTCTGACCTGCGTACCCTGGCGGCGGACGAAGATAGTGACGGCACCGCAGATGACTCAGATGTGAAGCCCGACGAACCCAACACTGCGGACGAATCCCTTGTTGGCGATGATTTGGACAAAAACGAAGATAAGTTCATAGTCGCAGACCCCAAAACCGACGAGGAAGACAATGTGAGCGTGATCTCTGAGCTAGATCCACTCGAGGCAGCCGAACAAAGAATTAAAAGCAATCAGAAACACAAGAGTCGGAGCTCTCTAAAGAACTCTCATAACTGGCTATCGAAGTCTCCTAAAAGTATAATTTATGTGCCCCTTACTGTCCTACTTCACATTGACTTTGTGCCCCTCTTCTCATCGAACAGAATCTTATTCGTCAAACCGCGTTATTGAAACTGACGACGAGAACGAACCTGAGGACGTTTTAGAAGACGAAGCAACTGGCGCTGGCACTCTCACTCCAGTTTCAACATCGGACGAATCAGACGCAATGGATGAGGACGCGACGTTACTCGAACCCAGCCCATATGACGGTATCTTCGATCCTGATTCTCCGGAGGGCGATAATCCTCAGTGGTACTTTGGCAAAAATGCTGGTGGCATAACACTGGGCTTGGTAAATTCAGAGGCTTTCTGATGAACCGCGTTGGCCTTAATTACTTGGATTATACTCACCGTCTTAACAAGCACAAGGTATGTCCTAGCTAAGGATTTTAACACAGTTAAGCTGAATTTCCCTCCATAGCCTTGGTTTCAACGCTATGTTAAACCATATAAGAAGTACCGCAAAGGGTTATCAAGCCTCGGAGGAACTGACTACAAAAATTTTGTCGTTCCTTTTGGTCAGAAGTACCGGGGGAAGAGAATCGGTCAAGTTCGGGACAAGAAGTATCTAGGATGGGCTCGGCAGAAACGCGTACTTCTTGAGAGAGTAGGTCATATATTTCTACGGCAACCAACTAGCTAACGCTTAGATTTGTGTCAGTATCCGCTCTTCTTTGCTGCTGTGAACAAATTCTTCGAAAACCCGCATCATCAAGAGGTGCTTCGTGACATTGGCGAACGCTGCGATCAGTATGAGGACGATCTCGAACTTGACGCCGATGAATTCACGCCTGCTGACGCCGAACAACCTGATACGGACGACGATGATTTCATCGTTAGCGACTCTGATGTGGAGCATGAAGACGATGATGATTTCGTCCTCAGCGACTCTAGCAACTCTGATGTAGAGCACGAAGACAATGACGAGGACTCAGAAGTGGAGGAAGCCGACAAGGACATCGATTTTTTTGTGAAGGAACAGAAGAGCAATACAAGATCTTGTAAACAGACGAAACCTTCCAAAGGTTTGTTCCCCTCTTCTCCGTTGCTCTCTTCTTCTCATATGTATATATTTTCAGGAAAAAACAAGGCACGGCTTGTAAAGCGTCACGCAAAGCGATCCACTATCACCACAGACTGCGCAGATGACGCCGATTCAGAGAGTGAAAGTACGTAAGAGGTCTGATCTCAATATTCAGAATTTGTCAAGCTCATGCTCAATTAATGAGACCGGGAGACAAGAAAACCCCTACACCGGAGGGAGAAGAAGACTAAACTAGGGAAACTTAGTGGTAGTTCCAGCCGCACGCCAGTTGCTCCGAAGGTAATGCCCATTTTCTCAATGATTCTTTCTTCATCTGAATTTAAGAAATCGCCAAGGAAAAATTGCATCATCTTCAAAACGCACCAAGAGCGCTGTTGTCGATACGAAAATCAAATCAGAGAGCCTACAAGAGAAGCTTGATTGGAGGTTCGGAGCGAAGGAGCGAAAGCGTGCGGCCCTGGTGAAGACTTCCAAAAGTATATCCTCCTACGTAGAGATCGGCGCAACCTTTGATGCTAATATTTGGTCTTGCAGGGAAAGAACCGATTAAGCTCAAATATGAAACTTGTAAGCTCCTCTCGTAACTAAAAATCTTGCTCACTTCTCAGATCACGCCCAGCTTCCAGTTTCAGCTCCTCAGGGCGTCGTCTCCCTGCAGAGTTCCTATTGGGGGATGTCTCGATTCAAAGCCCGTCAAAGCGCTTCAGACGACGACAACTCGTCAGCGACAGCGAAGAGGAGGGCATGTAACTGGACCTTTGTCAACTGATCGCTTCTTGTCATCTAATTTATCGAATATGTATCATACTCCATGTAAGAACCATTCTTTTGTATCTTATAACCATGTACCAATAGCAATGACGTATATTCAAACTCGGGAACGGATGTGAGCAAATATAACTATTGCTCAATGGACCCAGAGCTTTCGCTCTTCTCGCAGTAGTAACAAAATGCTAGTGCCAACATTGGTTCAGCTTAGCCAGAAGTTGAAGTGATTGATTATTATTTGTTCTCTGAAGTTTGATAATATATATATTTGAACTTTGTTTCGCGGGTTTATTCCTGCACCTTGCAAAACGCAAACAAACGAAAGTGGCCATGGTGCTAATACGCCAAGTACCCGCCCAATAACGACTCTGATAATTCCGACCGTATCATAGACAGTGAAATCCCCAAAAAGTTTCACATCGCACTCTGACGTGATGATAGAACTATGCTCCGCACAGTTCGGTTCTCCCTGTAGTCGACCACCATGCCCACAGGCTCGATTGCCTTCCTCCCTGGCGTAGCTCATTCAGTGGTCCACCTCGAAAATAGTCGCATAAACGTTGCGGAAAATGTCATCAGCAATCAGCTTGAAGGTCCTTACGGATCTGGTACGTCCACATTACTCCAGTTGGATGTTGAAGTGGCTAATGTCCTTTTCTCCATCGCAAGAGCTTCAGCAGCTTATGCATTACTGTTCATTAGGGGCTTTGGTAGACTCCAAAGAACAGTACGACGCCCCTCAGTGTGAACCGGAGACTCGGGAGGCCATAACCCAGCAAGTCGATGACTGGGGTCGGAATCGTGATGGCAAGTCGGCACCTGTGATGTGGCTGCGAGGAGGTGCTGGTGCTGGAAAGTCGACACTGGCGCAGACCATCGCGATGATCTATAAACGTGAAGGAATTCTCGTTGGGAGCTTTTTCTTCTCAAACCGAAGGGCAAACAGGAGTGATGGTAGTGCAATGATCCTCACTCTTGTCTTCCAACTTTTGGTCACTTTTCCGGCCGTTGCGCCATTTATTTTTCAAGTGATCAAGAGAAATCCGGCAATACTCAACAGCTCTCCGCAAGAACACATGAAACATTTGTTTGTCGGCCCACTGAACGCCATGAATGCAGTCGAGCCAAGCTCTTTCTCGCCGTACCTCCAACAACTTTTATTCTGCCTTATGTTCGTCCTTCAATCTCTTCTTGGACCCATCCTCGGTAATCTTCCGTACGGTCACCATATTTTTCTTGCTCCCAGCAGTGCGAAACCGAAACCTTGTCTTATTGTCATTGACGGACTCGACGAATGCAACGACCCAGCAATCCAATGCCAACTGCTTCGCATCATAGCCACTGCAATTCCTCAACTTTCTCAACCCCTTCGATTCCTCGTCGCCAGCCGACCTGAAGCTCACATTACAAGGACTTTCAAGCAAGATAACGCCTTCTCCGCCTTTGCTGTCCAGCAGCTGGATCTAAGTGCCGACCGAGATGCAGATGCTGACATTGAACGGTTCTTGCGACGTAGATTCGCGGCCATGAGATGTTCCCATCCTTTTGGCAAACATCTAACGAGAGAATGGCCTTCAATGTCAGATATCCAGACACTTGTCAGGCGATCTTCAGGGCATTTTATTTACCCCTCAACGGTCATGGCCTTTATCGAGGATCCAACTGATTTCCCCCAGCATCTTTTCGAGGCCGTTCTGGACCCGAGCAAATATACACCCCCAAGTGACCCGTTTGCTCCCCTAAATGAGCTTTACTCAGTCATATTCTCTCGTGTCAAACAGAGAGACCTACCAGTTATTCAGCTATTTTTTGGTGTCTTGTACTTGCAGAATCATCACCCTTGGGAAGTTAACAAACTCCTCAATGACCTTTCTCCTTTCGAACAGCTTCATGAACGCCTGTACATGGACGGTATCCTTCAACTCCCAAAAGGTTGTCTTGATGTTATCCTGCAACCTTTGCGCTCACTACTCCGCATTCCTGACTATCCCGACGACGATGAGGCGCCAAACAATCCTGATTTCAATTCCAAGGACACTCATCCTCGTCATTCTGGTAATAGTACCGACGACAATAATTCCAAACTTTCTCCCAGTTATCATCTGGCCGCTTCTTTGGAAAACTTCCGCATCTTACATGCAACTCTGTGGGATTTTCTCCTAGACCCCGCTCGGTCGAATAGTTATTGTATCGATCTCGGATGGGTGCACGAAGAAATTGCAAAACTTTATATCAATCGCATCTTCAACCATAGATTCCCATCACCTCCTTCCTTTTCGTCAAATTACCGCTCGTTTAACAACTTCGTCGCCCACTGCAAAAATTCAACGATTTCCGATCCCTTCATTCCTTTGTACCTTCGGACTTACGACTTTCTATATGATATCCTCATTCCCTCGATATCAACCCTCGATATCGATTCTAAATCTGGCTTCAGTAGCTTGAGCAAGGTCTTGGCGACCATCCTTGAATTCTTGGATTTGGTTTGCAGGAAGGCAAGCGGACGAGCTGCGATATTTGTGAGCAAGTACTAATCCGTCTGTAGGATATCGATTCAACAAGCCAATTTCGGCTGTATCATGTGCATCGAATCAGCAAAACACTGTCGGCCAACCTGCATCCACCAATTCAAACTCTAGATATTGTTCAGGTGAATCAGTGACCGTATTCTTCCCCTCGGATATTGACGATTGACTGAGAGCGTTGAATCTAGATACGCGAAAGCGCCGACCCGATGATTAACACCTACCGGCTGCTCGATCGTTTTAACCCAGGATATGAGCCGGATGTTAGAGGCGAGACAGAGCAACTCGACTTCTTTTCCTCCTTGCTAGCTCGTTGGTATCCGAGTATGAAACTCCCGGTCAGCTTCCTCTCGCTATAATACATGACCCCTACCTAATCAATCTATCCAGATTCCAGGTGTATCTCCGAACAGAGACGCTATTGTTGAGAAAGAGAAGAATATAATGGGATATCTCTTGAGATACCGTTGCAAAGCATGGTCAATCCAATGTGGATCGATTATACATTTGTTGTATTGGTCTGTGCCCAACCAAGACAAGGATGACGATTTGGGGTTCGCTGCGCTCCGCCGGTTCGGAGATCAACACAGGTTGTTGATTTTCACCTACGACCCGTCGGGGAGATCGTTCCAATCTTACGCCACTGTTTCAACATCGCTATTGAAATCTTTTCCTTCCTGGATCAAAGGTGTTGCTCAAGCCCATCTGGACAGCGTACGTTTCTCAAAATCTGGAGATCTTTTCTGATCGATATTTCAACAGTGTGGGAAGCTCTTGAGCATGGGGGAAGATGCACCATGGTCATCATTTCAAGATTTGAGAGAAGACACCCGTTTTTTCGCATAGAGAACGCTGCTTGTCAAGTGTTTCTATATAGCCAGTTTCAAATGAGAGTATAATCCCGACCACCCGACGGTTGTGCCGAATTTAACATTTACAGTGGTTTCGATTTCCTCAACTCGTCAACATGGCCATATGGGCTCGCAACTCGAAGGCCCAAGCCACAACTTAATTCTCATTCCTCTTTTGACCTCCCACTCAAGAAGAACGAAGCATTCGCAACGTCTCAACTACCCAACGAGTTGAATTCGCCGTCAATAAGCCGTGAACAGACTTCAGAGGTCAACATGAAGTCGTTGGGAGATTCTCCTGAAAGTGCATATATTCTGATGATCGATGTTCGTAAGTTAAGCGCAGACATCAAGATCATTTCGCTGACTTCTTCGGTAGATACGAGTCCTCCAAGGATTGAACTATTCGAGAAGCTCCCTCGCCTCGAGATGAACACAAGTTTGCCCAAGCGGCCCAAACGGCCCAGACGACGGGTTGTTTCCATCGACAATGATGGAGATCCATGGCTCATTTCTGGAGAGCATGTCAAGCTTCTGTTAAATTTATGAGAGGATTATTATTCTGGTATCGGGACTAACTCATTACTTAGTCAAGAGCTCCAGACACCCAGAGGAGCCTTTCTAGTGCATGATTCGGTAAGACCTCCGTTTTTATAAAAGATGTAAGCGCTGCTTAATAACAGTTGACAGCTGCAAATGCTTGCACCCTGAAGAAACCTGTCTAAGATGCTTCAATCTACATGCGTTAACTGGCCGGTAGGACACATGAATTGACACCGGTAGGCTACCGAGAAATGGTCATCAGGACAACGAGAGGCAATCATAAAACCCTCCTATTTCCGGCAGGAAGTATCATTCTGATGACGTGAAATAAGACCCCGTACATGCAGATATAAACCTTTCTGAAGTCTTTATTTCTGTGCTACACAATATTTAACGACGATGAGCTTCTGCAAGGGTTGCTTCTCTGGTACGAACACTTTTCAAAACTCTTTATTGCATCGAATCTGACACTGACTTTCCACACTGCTAAGGTGTCACTCACGAAGGCACTCCGAAAGGTACAGCTCCGACATTTGGTATCGATTTTATAGCACCTCAAGTCAGTCTATTAGGCAAATGGGAGAAGATTGGCGGTGTGGATTGTTATGTCGGAACACCAACAATTGATTATCCGAAAGACAAAGTGATCTTATATTTACCTGACGTCTTCGGTCCTCAGCTCATCAATGCTCAAGTGAGTGAGGAATTCTATCATCTTCATAAATTATCCTCTTCTAATTGCAACTCATATAGCTCCTCATCGACGATTTTGCCGCTAATGGCTTCAAGGTACGAAATTGGCCTGATGATTGAATGCTATCTAATCGATTTCAGACCATTGGGATTGATTACTTTGAGGGGGGCGCTGTTTCAGTGGCTGACCTAGAATCCGGGAATGTCGACACCAAGGCCTGGTTTGCTAAACACAGCTTCGAGAGGACTCAGCCGTGCGTCGATAGAGTTATAGCCGCCCTGCAGGAACAAGGGACTACCACATTCTACGCCACTGGATACTGCTATGGCGCTCGACTAGCTTTCAATCTTGCAGTTGAAAATGTCACCAAGGCTTCTGCCATTGCTCACCCCTCTTTCATCGAAGTTCCAAAGGACCTTGAGGTGAGAGTTAATCAACTTTTCCATCATTGTCAAACCCACGAGCTTAGCTACGAATTTTCTCTCGATAGATATACCTGGCCAAATCTCAGGCCCCTCTTCTCATCAACGGATGTGAGAACGACGCTCGTTTCCCTCCGGAAGCCCAGGTGAAGGCCGATGAGCTGCTCGGTGGCGATAAATTTAAGCCGGGATACAGGAGGGAATATTTCCCGGGTTGCAAGCACGGTTTTGCAGTGAGAGGTAACACCAGTGAACCTCTGGTCAAGGCGGGCAAAGAAGGTGCTTTCAAGGCCACTGTTGAATGGTTCTTGAAGTACTAATGAGTGAAATGGAAATTGAAAATCGCGATGTTGAAAGAATATACCAGGCTTTGGCTGACTATGTTAAATAAACACTGGCACATTTAATGAGAAGGCGTGCAGATATTCATAGCCCTTTTTCCGGCAAGAATCAACATGACACATGGCGATGACGATGATCAATTCGTGGTTGCATATATACCTGCAAATTGCCGACTTCTGTTCTTATTCACTACCCCACATTCATCAACCGACATGAGTTTCTGCAAAGACTGCGTCTCAGGTGTGAACATCTATCAAAGGGCTTGCGTCTGATGCTCACGACTAATTTTTAGGTGTCACTCACGAAGGCACTCCAAAAGGTACTATAGCTTAAATCTGGCATCAAAGCCGATTAGCTTAATCTCTGATAAATCTACCAGGTAAATGGGAGAAGATTGGTGGTGTAGATTGCTACGTCGGAACACCGACTGTCGATTACCCAAAGGACAAGGCGATCTTGTTTTTACCCGATGTATTCGGTCCACAGCTTATCAACGCTCAAGTGATTAGTTTCAACCGTTCAAGGAGATTCTTGTTTAACGTTCCTCTTGGTAGCTCATGATTGACGACTTCGCCGCTAATGGTTTCAAGGTTCGCAGCCAAGATCTTTTCTTTTTGATCGAAATTCTTACCACGGCTCGTTGGAATCCCAGACCGTTGGAATTGATTACTTTGCCGGAGACGCTATTCCAGTTGCCGAATTGGAAGCTGGCAAATTTAATATTGGGACATGGTTCTCCAAAAATGGTTTCGAGAAAAGCCAACCGCTTGCCGAGAAAGTAATCGCTGCCCTCAAGGAACAAGGGATCACTACTTTCTACGCATCTGGTTACTGCTATGGTGCTCGGATCGTCTTCAATCTTGCCTTCGAGAACATCCTCAAAGCATCTGTAGTCGCTCATCCATCATTTATCGAAACTCCTAAAGATCTTGAGGTACGTCCTGTTCTTTCCGTCGGCCTAGGAGTTAAGCAACGATCTCAACTGCCAATTTTCTCGCAACAGATATACTTAGCCAAGTCACATGCTCCTCTTCTCATTAATTCATGCGAGAAGGATGAACGCTTCCCTCCCGAAGCTCAAGCAAAGGCAGACGAGCTCCTCGGCGAGGGCAAATTCAAGCCAGGATATAAGAGAGAATACTTCCCTGGTTGCTCCCATGGTTTCTCTGTCAGAGGTGACATAAGCAACCCACTGATCAAAGCGGGGAAGGAGGGTGCTTTCAAGGCAACCGTTGAATGGTTCTTGAAGCATCAGTGAGTCAAAATTTCAAAGAGATGGGCGTCGGAGGTGATCGTTAAGCATGGTTGGCTAGGGAGGAAACACCACTCTTGAAGCTGAACCGGCTATGATGTCGTATAGTCGGTGTATATACGTATACATTATAAGATTATCAAATCATCCAATCTGACCGTAATTCCGATTTATTTGAGAAGTAGGTGTCGGCAATAAATCGATAGCCTGTGCAGTGCCTATTCAATCCCATGCGACAAGCCTCAAAATCTGCTGCACGACTAGATATACCAGGCTAGTAGGCGATTAAGAAAATTGCAGTCAGAATTCGGAACGACAGGCCAATTCCCCATCTCATTCACTGATTCTCGGGGAGCAGATAAACCTGCTGTGCCATAAACGTGGAACCGCATCAGCGTTGCAGAACGGATCAATTGATCACCACTCTCAATTCCAAACCAACATCCCAACCCCCTTATGCCAATGGCTCCTGCAAGGCTGATTGTTGAGGCTGTATCTTGACGAATGAAGAAATTGTTTATTAGAAAGAGAAATTTCAATCAACAGGCTCAGAAAGGCCTATTTTTTCACGGCACCCTTTGTGGTCAGTTTTTGGCGTTGGATATGTGATTTTTCTCGAAAGCTAACAGTGAGGAACAGGCACAATGCCAAAACTTCCTCTTAAGCTTCTTGAGTCGATTATCGACTCCCCGCGGGCAGACACGCATGACCGTGCAGCTTTTGCTGCAGTCAAGGCGCTCAGAACCACCTGCCAAACGCTTCTGCACCCATGCAGAGAATGGCTCTTTTGGGAAGTGACATTCTGGAATTCCTCAATGTCGCTCCAGAACTCGAACGAACGCGCTGAGCCAATCGCAAACCTGATTTCTTCAACACCTGAGATTGCAGACGGCGTCACTACTTAGTGACTGCATCAGATCTCGTTGAGGTCGAAGACTCGGACCTCCGAGAGTCCGTATGCAAAGCCATCAAGTGCATGAGGCGCTTGAAGCGCTTGCAGTTAGGCGCAGGATCTTTCTTTCACTGACCAACTCTGGTATCTTATCCAGTCATAATGTCAACCTTAGTGCATCTTTTGCTCTACCGTTGCTGACAGAGTTGACTTTGCACTTTATACATACCAACCACGGGAGTAGAACTCTGGCGGAACATA
This sequence comes from Crepidotus variabilis, assembly GCA_015657495.1. Classification (NCBI taxonomy): domain Eukaryota; kingdom Fungi; phylum Basidiomycota; class Agaricomycetes; order Agaricales; family Crepidotaceae; genus Crepidotus; species Crepidotus variabilis. Next base: position 63,031 of record MU157919.1, read on the forward strand.
CAACATCTTTCCCTAATGACAGGTTCTGGATCAAAATCAATGATCGCAAACCAAGCGGAACCACGCTCACTACAGGTTCCTATTCGTTTGCACACCTTTGAAATTCATAATTTTCATTTCTCCTCATTCAGCGAGCTATTCAATATTAAACGCCAGCGTGGTCTTCCAGCTGTCGATCTTCTCGCTCTCGAGATCGTCAACATCTACAACCTTCCTCGTGCGAACCAGATTCTACCATTCCTTGTCGAACGTGGTGCTTGCAATACCAAGCACCTTGTGTTGAGAAGTAAATGAAAATTAACTTCAATTATTTCACAATGAAATTGATTATGCCCTTCTTGCAGATCTGAATAGACCGGCTGGATTGTGCAAGGTGTTGATGTCAATACAACTTGAAGGGACGCTCAGATGCATCGATTTATGCCTTGGCGGAGTGTTACTAGATCATGTGCACGATCTTCTAAAGGAGTTTACAGCCTTATCGGCTCCCAGTGTCGAGAATCAAGTTGAGGAAATTCATATTACCATACGATTTTCCAGCTTGACAAGAGCTGGGGAAGTTTATGGAGGGGGTGATTTCATTGGGCTTGCCGCACTGCTTGCAACCCGAAAGGCATGGCCATCACTACAGTCAGTGTACCTTCGTATCATCCACGATTTCCATCTATCGCCGGAATCGACTGCCACCTGGCAGAGATCGCCAGAAGAGCAGCTGCGTTTATTTTGGTCAGCAAGGCTCTTACGGCATTATCATGGCGCGCATGTCTTATTCCGCGAAGCTATTCAAGGACTTCTTAATCATTAGATCGTTCTAGTTGTGTAAGGTTTATCCAAATGATAGATGCCGGCATTAGAATGCCTAGGTCTTATTTAATTGAACTTCGAGAAAATAGAGTGATCAGCAGAGAGAAGCAAACGCTCGCACAGGAGACCCATCTGCACCTTCCAATCTCAAAGGCGCCACTGAAACCAACCATCGCTTCCGCCTCTCTTCACCAGGATCCGAGTTCGTGTCGCATTCGTCGGTAACATCATATTCCGAGTTCCTAATTGCTGCTGCAAGTAGATCTAAGTTGGCCATGTTTTCCACAATTCCAGCTCCGGCAGAAAGAAAGGCGATATGAAAAGGATATGTTTCCGCTGTAGACGCTTTGACACTGGCATCTGCATGACCAGGGGTTGGACAGGGGCATACGCTGGCTTGTTGAATAGCTGCATCGCCTGTAAACGCGGGCGTCTCGTCTGGACTTGGAATATCTAGGCCGATCACTCGAACACCAAGGTCAAGTAAGTGTTGAGCAACCTTAGCCGAGAGAAATGGATGTGAGAAATATTTCTCAGCTGCATGAGGCGAAGCGAGATGATAGAAAGATTTGGACCATCCAGTGTAGAAGAGTACTACTCGACTATTCAGATTTTTGAGATCCTTCGGAAGATGTGGTTTAATATCATCCCACTCGATCTTCTGTCGCTCTTGGAGGTTCAACCCTTCCTTTCCCCGAGGTGGAACAGTGAAATCGATCATCCATATTTCTTTCGACAGGAGATCTTTTGTGAGCTCTAGTTGATCCACTGTTTTTCCATCCTCGACAAAATGAAAAGGTGCATCGATATGAGTGCCGGTATGCGTCCCCATCTCGACCTTCTTGATCGAAGCACCATGTTCTTTGTGGGTGGAAATTGGAGAGAGAACGAAGGATGGATCTCCAGGATAAATAAGTGTGGTTGTTGGAGATAGATTATGTGTCAGGTCTATAAAGTTCGAGGTCACAGAGGAGGTGTTACTGGCGTCCTGTGCAGCGGACATCATGGTAGGACAAGTAAGAAAATAGGGGTGAGAATGATCAAATAGTCGGCCGCAAGCGCCGATCAATCGTGGCAAGATTGCGACACGAAGAGCACGAAGGTGTAATCTGACTAACACAACTCTTCAAGCTTTTCCGTTACTTTTCCGTCATTCAGGTTCTTATGGGGGCCAAAAATCTCCGAAGAGCAAGAAATTGATTTCTATCTGACATTTAGCAGGGAAAATGTGACTCCACTCTTGCTTTATACGAAATATAAAGTGAAGGATGGGCTGCTCAAGCATAGCTCAAGCCAGAGCACTTGAACATCGTCATTTCCGTAAATTCTATTTCCTGGCTCGATGGCGGCGCATCTTCCATCCTACTGTGACTCTTCGACACCTCTGCCAAAATACTGCTTTTATGCATCCGTGGACGAGCAAAGTTTGCAGGGCACCTCCAGTGATGGGTTTTCGCTGCCTTGCTCATCATCACTTTTCGTCAAAAAATCGGGGAAAGCGACTGTTTCCTTAAGCGGGCAATGCGAAAGAGCATCAATTCCCACCTACGGTCGAGGCGGCCTGATTAGCGGTAGTATATCTTTGGAGTCACCGGGATCCGTGCTCGAAGTTGTCGCCATTGTACGTTTATTCCAATCACATAAGTCATCTGTTGATATCTTTTGTTCTAGGTCGAAGGGAAAATACAATCCAGTTTTGCAGACGTCGGAAGTGGATCCGTTCAACTTTTCAAAGAACAATACCCGCTGTATGACCATTCGACCACTACCAGCGAATTCCCTGGATCGGTCTCCTTTGACTTCGTACTACCCTCTTCGTTCAGACACGGCGACGAGGATGTGGCCCTACCGCCTTCGTACAACGGTCACTTCATTGATGCGCCCACTGTGTCCGCGAATGTGGTTTATCGACTTGAGTTCGTTATTGCGCGCTCAGGCATGCTACGAACGAAAAAGCAGTACGTGAGACTGTTATGGTTCTCAGCCTGGATGTTGAAATACTGCCCTCAAGCGTCGTCCAACCTTTTCGCTACTATCCACGGCGGCGCGCACCTCTTCCTATTCTCTCCAGGCCAAGTCCATTCTCTTCGATCAAAGCCACTCCTGAAGAGTGGTATCAGGCAGTAACCCAGGTCAAGACAAGGGCAGACGTGCAGATCGACCCTGATGCTGTGCATTGTCATGTCAGTCGCTCCAAGATTGTCTTAAGGAAAGAAGCTCACAGTGAAGCTCTGCAGCTCTTCGTCCCTGCGTCAAGGATATACGCCATGTCAGACGTCATTCCTTTCTACGTCCAACTGGGAGGGTTCTTGTGTGTATTGCAGGATATTTTGCTTGCATGCGAGAACGGTTGCACCCCTGTTAACTTTGACAGTGGCTCTGAAGCAAATTACAACTCTCAGCCAATTGTTAGATCGCTCCTGCAAGTCCATATAATTCGGCGTCTCACAGTTTCTGTACGAGGAAATAAGTGTTCTCGAAACAAAATCCTTGCCACCGCGGTAATCTCCCCAACACCTCCGGATGCATCCGAATGTTGCTCAGATATGAGAAATTGTTTGAGGGGTTATGTGAACTACGAAGGCGAGCTACGGTTGCCAAGTCAGGAAGCCGGAAGTTTCAAAGTTGCAAATGTGCAAGTGGAAGTATGTTCGCGTTGCTCTTTGGAAATTTACCGCTCAGATTGCTTATCACTGTTTTCAGGATTTTATTCAATTGACGCTATTGCCTCAGAAAGATCGCCGATCGCCTTTGCTGGGTCTCAACTTGATGGTTCCAGTTCGTTTGGTTACCGACTCCGCCCATGCCCACGAAGTTGCAGCGTAATATGAGTCAACTCGAGGATGTTCAAACGACGAGAAAGGCCATGAAATCAACGGGTTTTCATGAGGTGCCTGGGGGGTAAAAATACAATTCCAAGTCTAGAAATACAAAATACGTTGCTAATAATACAAGTTCTGATGATAAATGTCCAATAAGAGAAGTTATAATACCTATACGCTTCAATCCATTCGCGTACTAGGTCATGTATCTTTCCTGCTTGCTTGAGAACTTTACGGCTTCCGAAAGTCTTTCGTTCGAAATCCTCCAGGCCTGCAACGTTGTAGCCCAACCCCATTGAGCTGAACATGACTTCGTCACAGCGCTCGTCCATTCTGGTCTTATTGCCCATAACAAAGAGGTAGACCTCTTGGTCCGAAGCATTTCTCAACCGCTTCAATGATCTCCTCGCATTGCTTGCCGAAACAACATCTCCTCATGGCACGGAGGGTAAGCAACCGACAGATTCAAGAGAGCTCTTCCTCGGATAACTGGCTCGACATCAACTGGTTGTTAACCTCGAAGCTTCATGCGGAGGCGGATATGAGCGTACATGATGACTTTGATTTTCATATATCGGATAGAAGGGATGAATGGGTTGGCAGGGACCGTGAAGATCTCCCATTGAGCATAAGCCAAGCGAATATGATCATCGCGTTCGGTAAAGCGGCTTGGAGGGGGGAGCGGTTCTCACTGAATAGACGATGGGCAAGCATAAAAGCACCCATAAAGAATTCCATGTAATCATTGTGAGGATAAGGAGGCAAAGTGAGGACAGGGTTCGCTCTGTCACCTTCTGCGTGCAGCTTTTGACTTGAATCGGCCAGGTCCTTCAGCCGATCAAGGAGCACAATAGTGCCAATGGGAAGACTTTCATCGCCTTTTTCAAGCATCCTTAACAGCAGCATTCGAATGTTCAGAGTGTCAACCTATTGTAAAGATTTTAAATGCCCTTGAGTTGCGTCGAAAATGAAGTCCGGATTGAAATGTGCTGGTCAAAGTACGCAAACTTCAGTCTGAAACTAAATACCAACATTTCGTTGTTGTTAATCTGAGAGCTAGAGTACCGTATAAGTATGCCTTGAGTATGCTGTACTGGAGAAGTTGGGCGTACCGAGGACAGCTCATGCATAAGCCCACAGGCAATGTCAGGCATGCTCCAGAAGAGCCAGTGTCTAGACTACCTTTGACCCATGCTCCCTGAGATCGAATCATTTCGAGAGTAAGTCATAACACAGGCTAATTCTCGAACGCAGTGAGTGTTGTGTGGGTCAATGAACATCGCACGACGCAGGGCCCAGGCGTTGAAACAATGGAAATCAAACAACACGTGGCAGCTTTTTGATCGGATGGGCGGCTACAAGAAAGCAACAAATCAAGTTTCCGTAGATATGAACTATATAACAAGCTCCTAATCTTATTTTTTTAGTCCTGGGAGTAGTATAGTAGTATTATGTATTGGTGCTACACTTTCAAAAGAGAGGAGGTTGAGAAAACCGTTCAGTGACAGCTGAGTGCTGATTAGAATCATTAGATCAACGGACCATGTCAAACATCAACCATTCTCCTTCTTTCTTCAGCCATCACCTGCTTTAAGTTACTCTCCAGGAATCGCCTTTTCAAGAGAATCTACTGGTTTACGACTTAAGGAGCTCTATACAGTTTTTCATACAGCACCGGATTTTTCGGGATATGCTTGCACAGTCGCAAGTGCGAGAAACCCTGACCGGGGATGAATTCGAAAACGCGCAATCTCCCCCTACTTAACTCTGGCAACATCATTGGGATCGCCTAACTCTCAATTTGGGAATCGATCAAATGGTCTTGTAAAAGGCAACGCGATCGCCGATTGTTGACTTCTAAAGACGCGTCGACGCGTCGAAGGACAAACTAGGCATAACACCACGCCCGCCTTTGGAGTATAAATATGGGGGGACACCCGGCCACATTCCGCCTTTTCGAAACATCTTCACCCGTGTAAAGAACCTCAATTAACTTTACTCGCCTTTTATCAACTCTTAACACACTCAAACTGTGAACACCGCCCATCATGAACGGCTGCTCCATGGTCGACTACTCTGGAGGAACCGCCTTCGTAGGGCTCGGTGCTCTTCGTCCGACTGCACTCACTCTTTTCCAATTCGCTGCTTTCGCCGACCCGCTTGGCGAGATTACTCTTCAGCAAGTGTCATTCACTACTGCTGTCATCGGAACTGGGATCGTCTTCGCACATTACGCTGGCCTTTTGGACAACAACGCTGTTTCTAAGGTCAAATTGCCCGCCTTGGCTCAAGTCCAAAACATCACCGTCGCTGATGTCGAAGCAGCCGTTGGGATTCACTGGATGGGTGAGTTGCATACGGGGCCTGGGCATTTTTTCCCCTCGGCGATATTGATCATGGGTTCTAGATCTCCCCGCCGGCTACTTTCCCTCCAAGGTCGATGCTCACACCGACAACGGAGAGTCTTGCGTCCTTCAGTCTCCCTTCGAAACTGGATACAGCGCTGCTGAAAAGCTCAAGGTGAAATGGCTCAGTAAGCGGAACCTTTCTTTTGATTCCATGAAATGCTAACAATTGGGGTTTAGATTACCCCGCCGGATACTTCCCGCAGAATGTCCCCACTTATAACGACGATGGAACTTTTTCTCAATTGGAGTCTATCTTCGAGCCCCAGATCATCTTCTGCACTCCTGACAATGCTCCTCCGCCTCCCAAATGGTTCGGTAAGTGTATTCGGCTTACTGCTTCTTCACTTGGCTGATAGTAAATTATACAGAACTCTACTCTGAATTTATACCTTCAAAGCTGGACCCTTTTGTGGACGACGAAGTCCCACTCGGATACACTGAGCACTTGGTCTGCCCCGCCGACTCCGAGAAGGCTGAACGCGCCTTCGACCTTTTCCGAAACCCTCCTACTCAAGTTCAATTCACGCCTACCACCGTTCAATTTACTCTTGATACTCCCACTGGATTCAATCAAATCCTGACCATAGCCATCACCGTACTTCTGACCGTTACTCTTGGTGTCATGCTCTTTGTCATCCAAGCTGGACAAGCCCTGGTTGAAGACATCCTGGAGGACAAATTTGTTCTGGAAACGGTCAACGAGGAAGATTCAGCTCAAGATATTCTCGAAGAACACAAAGAACACACGAACGAAGCCCAACGCAATGATGAAGAAGCTTCCGATCAGGAGTTTGTCCTTGAGGTTGTTGAACAAGTAAAATCCCCAGCAGAATTGCCTATCGAGGAAGCGGTTGACTCAGGAGATCCTAACGCTGAGATCGCTGCCGATTTTGACAACTCCCTCCCTATCGAAGCGGAAGAGGCTACTATACCGACCATAAAAGAGGTCCTCAAACATATTCAGGCTGTTGAGGAGCGTTATGTAAGTGTTATCTCTGCCTTACTCTCCTCTATCACTGACGTCGAATTCGCTAGTGGTCCGGTGAATTTGGCGAGGTTCTCAATGATAAGGTTCCTGAAGAAAAGGTTTCTGGAGATGTTCTTGAAGCCAAAAATCCTGCAGATCCTCCCCCTGGTCGTCGTCGCCGCCGCCGCAGGAAAAATCCAGCGGCTGATGACACGCAAACTGCCAACAACCTCGCTGAAGATTCTGGCTCAGCCACCATTCCTATTGTGTCCATCTCCGCTCCTGCCTCTGTATCCGAAGACACCAGTGAGTCAGGTGAAGTCAAGAAGCGCCGAAACCGTGACAGTAACCGTAAAAGGCCCCCTCGAGGTGCGGCTGCCGCCTACAGGAACGCCTAAATTCCCAAACATCAGCTGTCGAGTTCTGCATGTTGGTGATATCTCATCATCATTTCGCGGTCAATTCCAGCAGCATATTCTTATTTTCCATTCCTTTTTCATTTTCACTTCACGGACATCAAGCAATCCTGCATGTTGGCAATTCTAGACCTGTCATTTCGCAATTGTTTTGAGTGCTTCTCTTCTGGGATCATGACTCGTAGCATAGGACTTGGGACTCTTATACAACGCATTGTAACTACTATTTGCACTAGGATCTGATTCGGATTTTACCACTAGCACATGTATTGTATTTTGTAAATACAAATTATTGAACATATTTCCTCTTTCACCGACTTCATTCTGAGTTCTGGAAATGCTTGAGGAAAATCGTTGAATTCATTTTCCGACTATTGAACTTGAAGAAACAACTTCACTCGTCTGTAAGTTAAAGTATCAGGCATTGGAGCAAGGACTGTTATAGCTCTTCGATCCTCATGTCTTCATCATCTGAGTCCTCTGCCTTGATCTCTGCAGTCGGTTTCAAGGAGCTTATCAAACTATCTGGTATTGGATCAAACTCCTCCAAATCGTCTTCCAGTAACGGCGCTTTTGGTTCTTCCCCATGGATCAATTGTACGAGGCGTTCAATGACTTCCGAAATCTGTCGTTAAAGCGTCAGCATCATGCTGTGGGATTGTGCCCACTGAAAGTTCGAGAACCAACATACACTGTCAACAATCTCATTTTCGTGAGTCAGCCGCACGATCTGATATACCCCATGTTGGCGGAAGTAGTCCCTACCCCAGCGAGTATGGCACAGTAATAAGAGCGTTTCGACTAGGGTTAAGCGGATACTGGAGTCAGATTCGCGAGTCTTGGTGGATGGCAAAAATTGAAGAGGTTCGAGCAGTTTTTCTTGGTCCTGATTCAAAGTAGTTAGGAAATAGAAGAAAGTCCGGAAATAAAATTGTACTAACATCGAGTTCGAATTCTTCAGGTCCTGCAAGTGGCAGTAACAAGTGAGGTAAGACATCGATGCCAGGTCCTGGTTCTTTCACGGGAGGCAAGGCTACTTGTTCAGATTCGGGGCTTAGCATAGCTCGGTGTCCAGGGGCATGGAATGCGCAGTTTCTGAGATGCCAAAATCAGTACTGAGGTCAAAAATTGAAGGCATTTGAGAAGTGTTTTTACTTGATTGTCGAAGCGACACCACCTCTCCTTACCGAATTAGAGTGTTCGGTGAAGATCACGATCTTCGCGAGCGGATATTCCAACGCCTCAGGCTCTGCCAGATTGACCGGTTGGGGAGAGAGGAAGTAGTTACGCCCGATTGGCGACTGATACACACTAGGGAGTGAATGTACGCAAGATCTTAGAAGGAAATATGGCTTACAACAGTCATGTTAGCGAAAACATTGGCAAGGAAATGAAGTTCGGCTTTGCGTGTTCGTTTTGACAAGTCCTCTGCCAGTTGTGCGCCTTCAACGAAAGCATCTATAAGCAATGGAAGAGCAGACATTTCTATGGGTTCGGCCGAAGGGAAGGGTACAGGTGCTGGGCACGATCCACTTCGAGAGTCCACTGGATAGAAGGAATTGGATAGTCGCGAGTCTGGTATTACTTGCACTTTCATATTGAGCAGGACAGAGCATGCTGGCGACGATGCAGTGAGGTTCGATAGCAGCATTGAAGCGAGATCGGCAAGAATCGAATGCGGATTCTGAATACAAAGTCAGATAAGTATCAACAATGACAAAGGACTAAAGACCTTACAATAATATATGACACGACAAATCTCAGAAACAGGGGATCCGAAAGAGGAGATATCATTAGAGGCGAGTCAGAGAGGTTAACTAGCGCACGGAAAGCATCATGCGCCACGCTCTAAATCTCACTGAGTTTTGGAACATAAGCGTTGAATATGGCAACTTCACCAGTTGATCTCGACAAAGTAGTTTCAAATCTCTGAGAACATCGCTCTCTTTCGGTTTGCCCAGTCCTCCTGATTGCAGACCCACGAAAAATATATCTCGATGTGGTGCTCCTTTTACGGTCTGAGGCAGCAGATTCTCCAAAGCAATCTGTCTGACTTGAGGGTTTCTATCTCGTAGAAAAGATGTAAGCTACTCGTATCAGCCTATTTCGTGCACATCATAGCCAGCGATGCTCACCTCTCTCAGTTCTTTGGTCATAGTCATGGTTGAGCAGAAAGATAAATATTGTTTCACGTGATGCTATACGCGACCTTGGACACTGGACAGGCGCTTACCTAATTCATTCAATGGCATGCATGGAGGCAGTGGACCCTTTGTCGGAAACGCCCAACATCCGCCAAATAACTTTTCGTCTGTCGTCGTCGAGAACGTTCTCGACGTCCTCAAGCGTGTATCCGGTACTTATGGCTGGCTATAATAGGACGCGATACGTTGAACAACTACTTGAAAAGACCGAAGATGCGCTACCATCATTCACGGTGCATTTACATGCAGAATATTGGATTCTAAATCATGGATCTAAGTTTCTGTATCACAATCCAATTGCGGTATGTCTTCGGTAAATTTGGGAATTCAAAGGCATTGAACGGAATCTGTAGTCACTGCTCGATGATATCAGAGCTCATCGTATCCCCGTCGACTTTCTCGAGTTCTTTGATTCAGCTCGAGTTCCTTTCTATGAGGGTGATACAGTATGCGTGCTCTACGTTAAAATCACTTATGCTCGTTTTTAGGCTGTATGATTGTTGAGCTATTGGACTATCGACCACAAAGGAGCAGTGAACCAGCACTCAAAAATCCTTCCAAGACTCGCGTCGTGCTGCATCCAAGTCCTGAGACTCTTTGGGCAGATATCTGCTCTTTGAATCAACACACGGGTGGGAAATGGACCGACATGGACGCCCTAGAAGTTGAATCTAAGTTGTTGGTACGCAGTTAGTCGAGTCAGATGGTTCATAGCTTGCTGAAATCGTCCGTCGTAGCTTGCCACTTCGCAACCCCTTTGCCTTGATCCAGACCCACATCTCACCAGGGTAGTGAACAACGTTCTTCGTGTTTCTACTCCCAGCATGCCGTTGTCTCTCAAGCGTAAGGCATCTGCTATGGAACCGGAGGAAGATGGACCGGAGAAGGCTAGGAGAGAGAGACTCCTCGGCTTCATGGCCCCAAGAGATAACAGAGCTCATGCACCGAGGTACTATTGTTTTCTGTACTTCAGTATGATTTTCACATGCTCAAAACCTTAGTTATCGACTTCTGGATGCCATCCATGCTGGAAAGCAGAAAATGGAGGCCACCAGGTCGGCGGCTAGTACGGCGCAACCTTCAACTGCCTATATGCCACCGGCCACTCAACCTTCTCAACCACCAAATCAACCGACGCCTCAAACTCAGCCAACTCCCACTCCGTCTACCCCTGTCCCTCTTTCTGCCCACTCACCAGTACCGAGTGGCGACACCAAGCCAGTAGTCCAGCGAAACGGCTCCCGTACGCCTGGTCCAACACCACCTACACAATTCGTGATCCCTCAAGCTGCTGCTCCGTCTGCTACACCTACACAACCACCTATGGTTCCTCCCGCCTACGCGGCTGTTCTCCCCGCAGGAAAGGAGGCTGCCGCTAATCGGGCACCCACACCTGCCCAACAACTTCAAATGCAAAAGCAGCGACAAGAATACCAACAAAATTATATGCAACAATACCATATGCAGCAGATGCAACAACAGCAACAACAACAGGAGCACGCCCAGCAGATGACCGCTCAACACCTTTCGCCGCCTGCACAACCTTCTCAACAACTCCCTCGACCGCCTTCACAACCCCAACACCTTCAGTCCGCAGATACCCATGCTTCTCCTCAGCCCCAGCAACTGAATATTTCACAACCTCCACCACAGCGCTTCTCCCAGACTCCCAAACCCCCGCAAATTCAACACAGTACTTCACAAACGTCTCAACCCAATGGGACGCAACAGTCTTATCAAGCCAATTTACCAAACTTCGCCAATCAAACCCATACCCTCCCAACTCATGCGTACTATCAGATGCAGCACATGCAAGCTAGAAATGCTCAGCAAAGAGCTGTTTCCGCCCAACAACAACCAAACGCTTCACCAACAAGTCAACAACCGTCGAACGCTCAACAGCTGACGCAACAGCAACCTCAACAACCTCTTCAGCTTACACCCCAGCAACATCAGATCATGCAGCAACGTATGGCAGCTTCAAGTGCGGCTGGTGGTCGCACTACGCCTGCTCAAGCCCAACAAAGTCCGAGAGCGCAAGCTCAAGCTTTGCAGCAAGTACGAGCGATCAGTTCTACGCCATCTCCCATAAAGGGCAGCCCTATCGTCAACCAGCACCAACTTGCCGCCACCAATCAGGTTCGCGCATCTCCTATGCCTTCTAAGGCTACAATCCCTGTTCAAGCTGGTTCCAATGTGCATGGTCACCCGGTGAACATTGCTCCGCAAAGCCAACAGTTGAGTAACGGACAAACTCATCCTGGGGCGATAATGCCACCTCAGAGGATTCAATTTCAACCATACAATCCCGCCCAAACTCGAGGTCAGGCGAACGGTAACCAGATGCCAGCTGGCAATGCAATCCACGGAACGCCGTCCATCCCCCATGCTTCGATTCACATGAGCGGTGGTGCCGCTGTGAGACCAATAACACCAGCCCAACCTTCTACCATGGGAGCTGATGGGAAATCGCTGCAGCCAAACGGGCAACCTCAGGCTCCCCCTCATCGACGACCGACTCCGATGCAACAACATCAAGCAGCTCAAATGGCCCAACAACAAGCGAAACAAGGTCAAACGCCTCTCATTCAACCACAACAGCTTCCAGGTGGACAAGCTCAACGGGCGCCTACACCCTCTATTCAGGTCCATCAAACTCCCATCCAGCAAGCGGCTCAGATATCTGGTGGTGGGATGCCACAGCAATCTCAGCCGCAGGGACAAACGAACTTGCAACATGCCCAACAATTTGCTGCGTACGCTCAGACGTACGGGATGACGCCAACCCAGATGCAGCAGTTCTATCGAATGACTCAGCTTCAACAAGCTCAAGGTCACGGCGGACAATCTAATGCTGGCCAGGTTCCGAATCCAGCGATGATGGCGGCTCTGCAGCAGCAGCAACAGCAAACGGGGAGTGTCCAACCTTCGCAAGCCGCTGTGCAGCAGTATCAACAACAACTTCGACAACAAGCTGAACAGCAGCAACTTCAGGTATCTGCACATCTTAGGAATCATGACCAGGTTCAGCAATACCTACGACAACAACAGGCACTTCAGGCAAATATGGCCGATACACGCACACAGGCGCTGGCGCAGAAACATCTGATACCAGCAACTCAAGGCGGCCAGTCTGCTGGTAATGTTGTCAGCAACCCGGCGTTCCAACAAGAAGCCAAACCTGCCCTCCAGTTGACACAAGCTCAACGACAGCAGCTGATGATGGGGAAAATGCAAATGGCCCCGACCGCGATGCAGCAGCAACAACAACACCAGATCATTCAACAACAACAACAGGCTTTGGCAGCCCAGCAGCAGGCAATGGCCCACAATCCGATGGCGATGGGAGGAATGGGCGGTGCTCAAGCGGGGGGATCCGGAATGGGAGGTCCTGCTCCGACGATGGCACAGATGCAGATGATGCAAATTGCTATGGCTCAGAGGGCAAAAGCTGCCGGTGCAGCTGGAGTGGGGGGTATGATGGGTGGGAAGGGTGTCAATATGAAAGGTGTAGGTCCACGGTAGCAGGGTGCGACTGACAAACTGCCTCATCTTGGCTGTACTTACTTTACTTGCTACTATTGAAGGATTTTGTAGATCTGGTCGGATTTGTTCAACTTGTTATCGTTTCTTCTTTCCGGCAATCTAAATTATTATCAATTACTTGAACATAGACTGTAGACTAATGTACTCCGTAGTTCTATTTTATGACGCTTAGGTCTTGGATTCGGCGATTCTTTGGTGACCGTACAACGGCGTTTCTACCCCTCATTTCAGAAAACAAACCGGTTTTGAGCTTCGAATTGTGTTCAAGACACCGCATTACACAGACTGTCAAGGTTGTCGCCATGCTTTTTGACCTAGACCTCTGATGATGCCCTTCGACCTCGTGGGATTGGCCGAATGAGGGAGTTTCGACCAAAGCGACGGAATACCCACACTTAATGACTTCTACCATCACAGCCCTCTATTTTTCAATCTAACCATGACAGTACCTCCTTGTTCTCTATAACTGAAGACACCATTCTTGAGTTCGGCGCTTCCACGGATAATGACTGCGCTCATATCATTTGCCTCGTTGCTAACCCTAGGATAACCCGCTGCTTTGCGCTTCTCTGACGTTGTGGGTCCGGCTCTAAATTCCAATCATGAATTCTTGACCCAAGCCCCGCAAATGATCATGAACGTCTTGATTATCGATCTTGCCCTCACTTCCATGTCTTTAAAACGCACTGTGAGGTGGGCATGTCATACCTTTGTCTTTCTTCAAGCTTCACGTCCCATATTTTGACCCTCACAAGCAGCTACATAGCGATACCAAACACTTTGACGACCAACGTAGGTCTTTATATGTTACTGAACTTTTACATGACTGAGCCAGAGGGTTCAACTCTAGGATGACTGCTTCATTTAGTCGTGGTACTAAGCGCAAGGTGGATCTACCTGTGGCAGGGTCTAGTAGAGGTGCTCCCAAAGCACTTCGATCCCCTCATGCATTTACCACCATCAATCTGCCATCACTATTGTCCAGCAAGTCTGAACCTACTTTGGCACTTCCTCGGAATGAATTCACGACGCCCCAGCACCTGTTAGATGGTTTGACTGACGACGTCGATCTTCGTACTTCTCCAAATCATACGGACGCAGGCAATAGTACCGCCTCTGCAGAACCCAGTATTTGGTTGCAATACGTCGTCATGATCTACTCTTTATTCTTCCTTGGTATCCCCAACTTCTACATACCTTCGATCAGTGTCATCCTCGACAAGGTTCAGCGCGCCGAGGACGACATCCACAGGCTAGCTCTCGTTGAAGGTGGCGGAACCACAAAGGAGATGATACTTTGTGACCTTGACCAATCACCAGATCCTTGGAAAGTACCTCATGGGTACAAGGACCTTCAAAAGTCATGGCACGAGCTCGTGGATAATCGTACCAATGAATGGGTGATGTTGATGACTCTTTCCGGAATGGTTTTTGCGTAAGTGCCTTTTTTCTTGTCAAATGTATTCAATTAAATTTGGTGCCAATCATGTAGAGGAGTGGTTGCGTTTACACAAATTAGCGGCTCTTCGGCGAATCCATTCATGAAGAATGCACTTCAGCTGTCAGCTCTTTGTGCACTGACAAGTATTATGGGAGGAGCTGTGTATACATTCAAATTTAAAGCGATCCGAAGAACCAGCATGTCAATCGAATGGGCCCTGGTGAATATTTTCTTTGCTAAATGCCACTCTACGACTGATCAGACCACTCAGGATATACGCAAATCCCAGGGGAACGTCTTTTGGAATACGTCACTTGTCTTATCCCTTCCTGCCGTTTGGTTTGTGTGGTAAGTAAAATATTTTCTCTTAAGCTAATAAACTTAACAAGATACTAGGTCCCTGCTTTTGTGCCTCACCTGCATTCTGTACTACGTTTTGGCTCCTATTCCCATGGACCCAGAAGAGTATCACTCCACATTCTGGCACTCCCTCAACATAGCTGGTCGAGTTTTCGTCGTCGGCAACCTGTGTAGCGCGGTGGTTCAAGCCTTCAAAGTTTTCTACACTTTCCGCCGTTGGCGATACGACAAACTGATGAGCCGATTGAAGGAGCCTCCGGATCCCTCCTCATACATCTCTGAGAGGCTCCCTTCGGAGTCCTCTCACCCCCATTTTCCACCCGTGCAAGTGGATCTTGAAAACGCCTCTTCTCGTCGACCAAATCCCTCCGTACCTTACTCATTTGACTGTACGCGTTTGGCTGGTTGTCGAGACGCTTACACTCACGGCAAATCTTTCATGGCACGAGTCCTGCCTGTTGCATGGTAGCCAGCCTATCATTTTTGAAGTGGGACGGCGCCGGTGCCGGTGCCTCCTTTTATTGAACTTTTTTTCTTTCTCTCTTTACATTTAATCCAATATTATAACGCCTTTAGATGACTAGATTCTAGAGATTTCGTGTAAGATAGTTGTCGGCCTCACCATTATACCCCACTTATCATTCACTCCATCGCATTTACACCTTCAGATCATGTTACTCATGTTATTGACTTTCTGACAGAGGGTACTACTGTAGCTATTTTTTTGTTTACACCTGAGACACATTTTGTGCATGTATACTAGTCGTCCCAATCCACGACGTAGAATGTTCGAGTTCAACTGTTGGACCTCGGTTTCCACTAGTATGGAACCTCCGCAGCCGCAACTCGAGCTTGTTCAAGTTTGCTTGTCAAATCGATTCGTTCGTTGTTCGCACATTTAATGTAAAAAAATGTTTGCTCATAGTTCTACACTCTCCGTCAATAGCTCTATAAGATTGTCCCGAGATATGGGGAAAGCGTCGTTTCAATCTTCGAACTTGACTTGATACTCCTCATGCCCGGCATTTGTCCAAGAGATGCCGGTGATCCTCCATTTGCCACTATCTTCGTCCATTGTATGTCCAGGGGAATAGAAAGAGGTATTCAGCAGAGACTTGGGATCATTAAGCAGAAAGAGAGCATCGGGTTGAGAGATTGCATGCATCTCATCATATGCTGCGACTGGAACCTGGGGTGAGCAATGTGCGACTCTTTCCGTAAACTCAGGTGTAGTTGTTTCTGTCTGGAATCTCGGCTGAGACTCGTGAGTTCTAATGATATAACTGATTAATGGCGGTAAATAAATGTATGAAGTGACCCACAGTTCGACTAAAGCTTTATCGTAAGCCGGGGAAAAACTTGGATCTTTTGCAGCTCGGCGTGCGATAATTTCGGCATCTAGCAAGATTGAGGCAAGAACGCATAGCGGTAATGCAGGCAATATCTAACAAAAAATAAGTTGGCAAAGAGTAAGACGAACGAGTAATATGATCGGCTTACTCTTTGTATGTAGAAGGTGATGTGGCAAGTACGTTGTCGTAAAGTTGAAGCACACTAAGGGGGTTCTCGATGGAGCCTGGACCAGCAGCTCTGGATACCTCAAGCCCCTCCGCTTGAAGACTGGCACAAAGTGCGGTCATTTGTTCGGGGTCGTGGTGTACCGCATCTCCAGAATTAGCATGCACTTCGGTGTAGTGCATCATACGTTGTGCGAGCTCCTGTGGCGAATCAGACTTTGTTTGAGGTAACATGATGATGATGGCGGTGGTGAAGGCTCTTGCAAGAGTATGGACCCCACCCATTCTCTGGATGCCACTATACTTTTCTATCTTTTGAATTTGGATGTTACAGTATGTAAAAATCTAAACATCTGCCTCCTTGGATCTTGGTTAGTACTACCATTTCTCAGATTTTGTAAATGAAATTACTTATCCCCAGCTTTCAATAATTTGGACGCTGTTTGTTGCGTCTTCCAAGTCTTTCAACCCCGTGTGAGCATGGGTCCGTCGAAGATTCGTCGGCGTAATGCGGCTTGATCGTTCTTGCGTTGAACCACATCGACGTATTTCTTGAGAGTTTCAGCTACGTTGTTTTTACATTCTACAAAGTTTAGAATGCAATTCCTCAAAGATAAAAGAGAAGCTCGTCGCCAGCGAGCCGCTGATACGACTCTCGACCAATTTTTTCACCAAGTTATGCCCAACCAACCTTCCCTTCCGCTTCCAGAATCCCCAGTACCACAATTTCTGCGGTCAAACGAAGCCCCAAACGATAGCCAATCGGATTTTATTCGCAAGTCTATTGTTATGGCTAGGAGGGCAAAGTCGCAAATGGAGGAACAACGCTTGGTGGTCCTCAATGAGCCATCTGCCCATTCATCTTTGCTGGCAGCTATCAACCATAGAATCTCCCGAGCAGAGAGCTACATCTACCAGCATGAATCTATACTCTCCTCCGTTAGGCGACTGCCTTTCGAAATCTTGTTGGAGATATTCCACCACTGTGTTGTACCGACCTCTTGGTCCACAGCGTTCGACAAACACGCGCACGCTCCTCCATGGTACCTGGGTCAGATCTGTACATCATGGCGAATGGCTGCGCTGGCTGCACCCGCGCTTTGGACGACAGTTTTGTCTCCTTCGATCATGTCCACGTACCACACGATCTCAAAGCAGCTGAAGGCATTGGAGGAGCAGCTTCGGAGATCCGGTGCATCTCGTCTTAGTATTTCGATCGAGGCTGGAAATACGCTCTGGTCTAATCAGAGCGCCATTGTAGACGCTCTTGTCAGACACAGTGAGAAGTGGGGAACCCTGAACTTCAAAGCCGGTATCAAAGGTCTCGTGTTTTTGCGTGGGGTAAAGAACCGAATTCCCCTACTCACGACGCTGAAAATCTGGACTCTCGGAAGGGAACCTTCGGTTTCAGGTATGAATTTTACAATGTTTGAACAAGCCCCCCTCCTTCAGTCTATCTCGTTGCATGGTTTGGGGACCTCGGAGATTGTGTTGCCCTTTCGCCAAATTGTTGATTATCGCGAGGGAATCATCGGTAGCAGTAATTCATTGTCTATCACACCCAATGCCCGGAGCTCAGCAGTAGCGTTCACGAATCTTACTACGCTGTACACCTTCCGTTTACTTCTGTCCGCACCGTTGCTCCTTTCGAAACTTACGCAACTTGTTGTGATATGTCGCACACCCCATCCGCCAAACGTACGGTACTTGGTGCTTCCCTCCATTGAGTCCATTCGGATCTCTACTCATGTCCACATCCTTGACCAAATGATTCAGGTTATGTCCAGATCCAGAGATGCTCGGCAGGATGGTTGCTGCCCACTCAAGCGACTTTTTTACCGCGTCAAGACTTCTGATGAGCCTGAAGGACTTATCACCCAACTACTCCAGAAGACACCCCATCTCACAAGTTTGGATATCCCTTTACCCCCCAAATTTGATGTTGAAAGAATTGCCGTTGGCAGGTTATCCAAAACACTTACACTCCTTCCCCAACTCCAATCATGCAGATTTCACATCAGCGGCAGCCATGTTTTTCGGTCCGTCAGTGTGAAATCCGATCTCGAGCTACTCTGTCCGTTGGCTGATGGAGAGAAGGCTCAGAATTCTACCTCTTCGCTTCCATTCGTTCATCTATCCCTCTGCTTTAGCGCGGCAGAATACGGAAGCGTTCTCAACGTGACATTGAATGAATACCAGGCTACAAGCGGGTTTTTCAAGCCCCTCTCGCTCAAAGGGACCTTAATACACCAAATACCTTTACTTTGTGATGAAACCGCGCCGATAAAATTAAATCAAACTGTGGACCACAACACTGAAGTTTTTGAGACAATCCGTGAAATCATGGCATACGAATTTCGAGAAGAAAATGCTGCGGACATGTACGTGAGTGACTCACATTACTCCATCATTTTCTTGAATTAATAAGCCTCAGCATTCTGGATTGCACATTGTCCTAAAGCGACTTGCCGACTTGGATACGGACGGACCAGGACTACTCGCAAGCAACGCGAGAAATATATTAAAGCAATGGAATACCATCCTGGAGAAATCTCTCCACCTTCGACGTTGGGTATCTTCGGGTCCTAACGAGATGGTTTACATACCCCTGAGTCATCGTGAGTGGTAGGTTTTCTTCAAATGAACTGCAGTGTCGCTCATTTATCAATAGCGATACGAACATCTGATAAAGCGCTTGATATCGTTTATGGGATACCTGAGAGTGGATTACTTGTAAACATTCCAGAGAATCCCGATTTCATTTTCAATTTTGTCGACTCTGAGCCTTAGCGTAACCACTAAGTACAGTTATTCCGCTCATTTTACCGTCGTTTTACGGGGCCTCTGCATACGTAGCACTTGGCAACTTATCAGGGAGGATTGAACCTCCTTCATGCCAGGAATTCTATCCACTATTGACTCCGAAGCGGCGTGATGCATTGATGCGGCGAGAACATGCTTGAAGCTTGATCGTTCCTTACTCCGAACCATCATCAACGCTGATTTTTTTCCAAAGTCCAGAATGCGTTTCTTCAAGACTAAGAGAAAAGTTTTTTCCCAGGAAGCCGTTGATCTGACTGTAGACGATTTTCTTCAACGAGTTATGCCCAACTTGCCTTCACTCCCGCTTCCAAAATCCCCCGTACTACAGCTTCTGTGGTCGAACGAAGTCCCAAACGACAGCCAATCTGAGCTTATTCGTAGGACCATCGTTTCGGCTACAAAGACAAAGTCGCGACTGAATGATCAACGTCTGGCGATCCTCAATGGGGAATCTGCCCATTCATCGTGGTTACCAGCTATCAACCGCCGAACCTGGCAAGCAGTGGACTATATCTACCAGCATGAACTTACACTTTCTTCCGTTAGGCGGCTGCCTTACGAAATTTTACTGGAGATATTCCGCCACTGCATCGTAACCACCTCTTGGTCCACATCGTTCGACAAACGGGCACAGGCCACTCCGTGGTACTTGGGACAAATCTGTACATCATGGAGAACGGCTGCGCTGGCCACACCCACGCTTTGGACGACAATTCTTTCAATTCGGTTTAGATCCAGACCACGCGATATCACAAATCAGACGGAAGCACTGGGGGAGCAGCTTCGGAGATCAGGTCGATCTCCTCTTAGCATCTCGATCGAGGCCGGAGGTTTGCGATGGCGTCAATACGCGGACATTGTAGACACTCTTGTCAAAAATAGTGAGAGGTGGGGAACCTTGAACTTCAAAGGTTCAAGCCTAAATCTGGATTATTTGCGTGGGGTCAAAAAGCGACTACCCCAACTCACGACGCTAAAAATCTGGACTGATTTTTCATATTCGGGTTTTAAGTTCACCATGTTTGAGAAAGCGCCTCTACTTCGATCCGTCTCGTTATATGGAACGGGAGCTTCTAAAGTTGTCTTGCCTTTTCGCCAAATTATTGAATACCGCGACGTATTTGTTAATCGCGATACTCCATTGTCTATCACCCCCAATGGCTGGCGCTCAGCAGATGGGCTTACAAACCTCACGACGCTGTATACAGTCCATTTACCTGTTTCCACGCCGCTCCTCCTTTCAAAACTTACTCAACTCGTTCTGATCTGCCAGACACACCATACTTCGAACGTACAATACTTAGTGCTTCCCTCCATTGAGTCCATTCGAATCTCTACCCATGTCCACATTCTTGATGAGATGATTCAGGTTATGTCTAGATCCAGAGATGCTCGGCAGGACGGTTGCTGCCCACTCAAACGGCTGTATTACCACGCCAACACCTCTGATGAGCCTGCAGAAGGGCTTATGACCCAACTACTCCAGATGACACCCTGTCTCACAAGTTTAGATACCCATTTACCCCCCTTCTTCGACGTTAGAAATATTGCCGTCGGCAGGTCTTCGAAAACACTTACGCTTCTTCCTCAACTCCAATCATGCAGATTCCACATCAATGGCAACCATGTTTTCCGGTCCGTGAATTTGAAATCCGATATCGAGCTACTTTGTCTACGGGATGACGCAGAGGAGGCTCCAGATTTCACCTCTTCTCGTCCACTGGTTCGTCTTTCCCTCTGCTTTGACGTGGCGGGATACGGAAGCGTTCTCAACGGGACATTGAATGGATACCATGCCACAAACGGGTATTTTAAGCTCCTCTCGCTCAAAAATGCACTCTCAAACCAAATTCCTGTGCTTCGTGATGAGGGCGCGCGGATAACATCGGGTCAAACCGACAACCACAACACCGAAGCTTTTGAAACCCTCCGTAAAATAATGGCATACGAACTTCGAGAAGAAAAGGTCGCGGACATGTACGTGAGTGACTCATATCATTCCATCATCTTTCTCAATTAATAAAGCCTAGTATTCTGGTTTGCACATCGTCTTGAAACGAGTTGTCGATCGGGATACGGACGGACCAGGAATACTCGCAAGCAACGCGAGAAATATATTAAAGCAATGGAATATCATCCTGGAAAAATCACTGCACCTTCAACATTGGGCATCTTCAGGTCCTAACGAAATGGTTTATATACCCCCGAATCATTGTGAGTAGTTAGATTTCCTTCGAATGGACCAGTGTCGCTCATCTGTCGATAGCGATACGAACATCTGACAAGGCGCTTGATATAGTTTATGGGATACCTGAGAGTGGATTACTTTTAAATATGTCACAGGATCCCGATTTCATCTTCAACTTTGTTGACTCTGAGCCTTAGCGTAGCCTCTAACAATGCAACGAGAGATGCCAAAAATTATGATGCGAAAGAAGTCACGGACCTGCCAGCATGCCCGCCCACGCGTAATTAATAACAAGATTAAAAGCACCAAAGGCGAGTTACTACTCAGAAGGCGTATGTGTGACCGTTCGCGCAGGCTTGGCGTCAATTGTGATGTCCATTATCTTGAGACGATAGGCCTCTTCGTCCCATCTAACCGATCCCGGAGGTGTCGTTGATGACTGCCATACCTGGGGATTATCGTGCATATACTTGGATATAAGCCTCATCATCTTGGGTGTCTCAACGTGACCGTTATTACAGCTCTGTGGGGGATTCGCACTTTCCTCTGCTAAATATAAAATGTCAGGGGAAACCACATTAGAAGGAGACATACCAGCTTACCAAATTCTGGATGTTTATCAATATAATAATTCTTCCATCGCTGCTCCAATTCGACGAAAGACTCTTCGGAGCCAATCATGGTCTCGAATGATGCAGACGGTTGTAAGAATAAAGGATCGACTTCTGGTATTTTTTGGAGCTTTTTCTTTTTATCCTTTTCCGCTTGCAACCTGCCTACCTTTGCAGCTTGAACTTTATCATTGATTTCGACCGATTTGACAGCCTGCTGTGAGCATTCTCGAATGGAATTAATGATAGTGTACACAAATTGAGCATAAAGGAATTCGATGGGCACTCGAGTGGGAAGGGTGACATTTCTCCAGTGTAGTAATTCAGCGTAGTCGGCGTTAGGTGCGATCAACTGTATCTTGAGTTGGGAATCCGAAGGACAAATGACAAAATCGTGTTGGTATGGATGTCGGCGCTAGTAGTGTCATCTCATTTGAAGCATTGTTAATACCCGCGCGAGGATTGCTGAAGCCGTAGAATAACATATTGTATGTCTCAAACCAATCCCTCTGAGCTTTCGGGATAATATACACATTCTGGGTTGCTTGTAGGAAACACAAATCTGTGAGCTTCTTGATAAATTGCATTGAATTGAAAGAAGACCTACAAGACATGTACTGGGTGATCACGCACCTCTTGTCCTCATTTTTGACCTTCCAAGACATGTCCGACGGTGGAGTTCCCTGGAGGTCCAATTTCAGCTGGTCTTTCACTTCCTTAGGCTGCTGGAGCTGCTACCAGTGAAGCGGCAAGGATGTTGGAAATTCCCATGCAGCAAACTGGGTGACGACCTCATAATTTGTGGTTGGCGTGCTGTCTGAATCAACGTGAAGGTGGTAGATGTATATCCCAGATGGCAAGACCAAAGTATCGTCCGGGACACGGCTTCGATCCTGTTCCTTTGCTAGATGAGTCTAAGGATCGCTACCTCTGCCATTCGTGATTACTCTGCACGCGTCCATGACTAGTAATTGGTAGTCAATAACAAAGCGGGGAGCTGCCAGCATCTGCGAGTAGGCAGAGAGGATCAAAATATCTTTGCGGTTGAAAGGATGGAGAATTATAACTGATTCGCCTAGGGCCAGAATTTCGCGAGGAGACAACAGCTCCAGTTTATTTCGCTTCAGCAGCTCCATTGAAACTGGTAGACCGGAACGGAAGCTCACTTTCAAATCTCGGGCCTCCATCAAGCCGTGACCCTGTGAACCGGAAGATTAGTCATCATCAGGGGTAACAATTTTCTGGGCCTTGCGGTAACCGCACCCTCGTCTTTCTGACTACGACTTTCATCACCCACACAACTCTTCATAGAAAACCAGTTTCTCTCTTTTTTTTGAAACAAAAAGTATTTTTCATACAAAAGCAGACCTTTTTTCCTTCCTATAATATGTCAAATGGTCTTGTAAACGATAGTACAGGCATCGAAAGCAAATTTGGCGAGTTTTATCGGTTTTGAGGGTTGAAAGAGAAATGGGCGCTAATGCGTTGGATAATAGATGGCCTTGGTATTACCCGATCGGCTTATGTGCCCCCTCATATGAGGAACATGCAGCGGGCTGCTTCTAATCCCGCACTTTCCAATGGGTACGATTTTTCCGTATATTTTTTCAAACATTTCGCTGATGAAACCTTAGAAACGGTTGGGCAGGTTCCCGTACCCAGACACCTCCTCCCGCGGGCGGTCGTGGTGGTTCGGATAGCCCTAGAGGCGGATTTTCTGATCGTGGTGCTCGCGGAGGAAGCGCTTTCGGTGGTCCTCGTGGCGGTGGTTATGGTGGCAGTACCCATGGTGGCGGTGACACAAACGGCTGGAATGGGAATCGTCAGGCCAGTAACTGGGACAGCTCTCCCCGTGCGTCGACTGCACCTCATTCTCGTACCGATTCCCCTGCTCCTCGCGAGGCGTTTGGCTTTGGCTTCTGGAAAGATGGCAAACATATTGCCGGTGGTAGAAATATGAAGATGGAGAAGGAGCTGTTCGGAGAAGTCAACGACCCGTTGAAGCAGCAAACCGGTATCAACTTCGAGAAGTATGAGGATATTCCAGTTGAAGCAACTGGTGCAGGTGTTCCTGAACCTGTCCTTTCCTTCTCTGAAAGTCCCTTGGACAAGGTACTCCTGGAGAATATTGGTTACGCTCATTACACCACCCCAACTCCGGTCCAAAAGTATTCCATCCCGATCGTGGCGGGGGGCAGAGATCTTATGGCCTGTGCTCAGGTAGATTTTCTTTGACGCTCGTTACTTCGGTTATCATGACTAATCGTATTATTTTACACCTATTACAGACTGGTTCAGGCAAAACTGGTGGATTCCTCTTCCCCATTCTCTCAGCTTCTTTCTCCGACGGTCCTCGTGCACCTCCTGAACAAACCCAAGCCTCTTATGGTCGCCGTAAAGCTTATCCCACCGCACTTATCCTTGCCCCTACCCGTGAACTCGTTTCTCAAATTCATGATGAAGCACGCAAATTTGCATACCGCTCTTGGGTGCGCCCAGCCGTCGTATATGGCGGTGCTGACATCAATCAGCAGCTTCGTCAAATCGAACGCGGTTGTGACTTGTTGAGCGCCACCCCAGGTCGCCTTGTTGATCTCATCGAACGTGGTCGCATCAGTCTGGCCAACATCAAGTACTTGGTGCTTGATGAAGCTGATCGCATGTTGGACATGGGTTTCGAGCCCCAGATCCGCAGAATCGTTCAACAAGAAGACATGCCCGACGTCACCGAACGACAAACCTTGATGTTCAGCGCCACCTTCCCTCGCGACATCCAAATGCTCGCTCGTGATTTCCTCAAAGATTACGTCTTCTTGAGTGTTGGGCGTGTTGGTTCGACAAGCGAGAACATCACTCAGAAAGTCGAATACGTCGAAGATCAAGATAAGAAGAGTGTTCTCCTGGATATTCTTGTTGGACAACGCACTGCCGCGGAGCTTGGCTTGACGCTTGTCTTTGTCGAAACGAAGCGAATGGCCGATATGCTCAGTGACTTCCTTATGGCCAACAACCTCCCTGCCACAAGCATTCACGGGGATCGTACGCAACGCGAGCGAGAGATGGCTCTCCAGACATTCCGAAGCGGACGTACCCCTATCATGGTCGCCACAGCCGTCGCTGCTCGTGGTCTCGATATCCCCAATGTCACTCACGTTGTCAACTATGACTTACCCTCTGATATCGACGATTACGTCCATCGTATCGGTCGTACCGGACGTGCGGGTAACACTGGTGCCAGCACAGCGTTCTTCAACCGCGGTAACAAAAATATTGTCAAAGATCTTGTCGAACTCTTGAGAGAGGCAAACCAAGAGATCCCCGACTGGTTGGAAACCGTCGCTCACGAAGCTACTTATGGGAGCGGAGGCGGGTACCGTGGTCGAGGTGGTCGTGGTCGTGGCGGAGGCCGTGGTGGTGCTGGTGGCAGAGACTACAGATTCGGTGGAGGTGCCGGTGCTGGAAGTGGTGGTGGTGGTGGTTTCGGTACTCAGAGGTCTGTCTCTTACGGCGGGCCGAGCGCTTATGGCGGTGGAGGTGGATATGGCGGTGGAAACCATGGCGGAGGTGGAGGCGGAGGCTGGTGGTAAATGATCAAAACCTCCTATCACCAAGCTTCTGTCGTCCGACTAGATGCCTTCTTTCAGTCTTTCTTCGACTCGACCGATTCTCCGATTTTCTTACGACC
Organism: Crepidotus variabilis; assembly: GCA_015657495.1. Taxonomy (NCBI): domain Eukaryota; kingdom Fungi; phylum Basidiomycota; class Agaricomycetes; order Agaricales; family Crepidotaceae; genus Crepidotus; species Crepidotus variabilis. The sequence continues at coordinate 88,823 of MU157919.1, forward strand.
TCGACCAACGACACGTGCTGCAATGCCCAAAACGCTATCCTACTCATCTGTTGCTAATTCCACTCGTCAAACATCCTCAAGCGCTTGTCCATGCAAAATTTTCCCTTAATATCCCACTCGCTCTAGACGACAATTCTCAGCATAAATGCTGGATGACATAGACTCAATCCTAGATTCTCGGTTTCTCAGCATTCATCTTTTCGGCATAATCAACGTATAGAGCACCAATCATTTTCACTTCGCTTTCGCATATTTTCTGCATGGACGAGCACATCAAGATCAACTATTGGCAACACTTCAACGAGCTGTATCATTCATATCGCACCCGCCTTTTTTCCTCTTGGCGTTTTTGACTGCGCCACATTTTCTGTCTCTATTATATATTTTGAGCCAATGTCAGCATTGTGTACTACAACCAAGCCGTGTATCATGTGTCCATTCGTGTCCTGTGTTTTATCATCCTCCATATTGCGATACCCCCGTCTTTCTGTCGATCGTCGTCGCTTTGTTGAATTGGACATTTGATACCCTACCCTCATGATACACCCAGACAATTATCGTAGTACTAGTAATACTCAATGCTGCTCTCTATTTTTCTCCGTTTTCACCTTATCCTTTCTAATACGTAGACTCCGGGTATGATATGGTACGATATGATGTTTTTCGTATGGATTATTGTACCGTACAGTATTGCAGCACACAAACTCTTTATCTTCGGTTTCATGTTTGAACATCCCAATGTGTAATACGAGTGGACTCAACGAAAGTGGATAGAAATGCTGTTGTATTTCAGACCTAGAAGATGCTGCAGATGGTTTGTGCTACTAGGTCATAGTAAAGTGCTTATGCCAATAGTAATGTGGTGTAAAATTAGGGAAATGAAAGAGCACTCAGATCTACTGCGAAATGACGGGCTATAAATGCCAACATGCAGGATAAGAGGGCCTAGAGTCAAAAAGAGAGAGAGAGAGAGAACCAGTACCGTATCATCAGTTGCGAAATGATGTTACCACCAACATACAGGATGAAAGGGCCGGAAGTGAAAAATCGAGGACTTAAGTGTCCGTGTTGGATTCTGGCAAGCCTTGGGCAGCGATAGCAGGGTTGTTTCACCTGAGTTTATGGTTCGTCGTCAAACCGAGATGTGGCAGCCGTCAAGTGGAGAAATTATGAGCCTCTTCGTATTCCCTGGGGCGGTGACGGCGAGGACGAGAGGGGTTTTCGTGATTGGTGTCGGCGCTTTCTTTAAACCACTAGGATAGCACAATCAGTCAGTGGAGTAGGAAACAAGAGTAGCACAGCTTACATATTGCTCCGCAATGGCCCGAATATGCGCGTTAGTGCCCTCGTCATCTGGTACAGCAGTCTCTTCGTGCTCAGCCAGATGATGATCGAAGACTTCAACAGCCCTAGAGATGTCAAGCTCGGGCTCGAAGGTGTCGTCCTCTGGTTCTGTTTTTGCCTCGATCGTTTCGAGGTCAAACATATCACTGGGTAGAGACCATGCTTCGAGTTCTTCGTAGTCTTCATCGTCGGAGTACTGATCATCTTCAACGTTGTCACCGCTGTCTTCTATAAAGTCCTCCACGTCTTCAATGAGGTTGTCTGAATGTTCGACTAGATCTACAACGTCATCCGTAAAGGATTGAGCCTTGTCAACCATGATCTCTTTGAAGTTGGATTCGATCTAAAATAGAGTTAGGCAAACTCACCACGCCAAATCGAGAACTTACCAAGTCGAGATCACCAACAGCTTGACTCTTGCTCGCAAAAGGCAGTACGCCGAAAATCAGGCAAAGAGTGGTCGAGATCACGACAACCATGACTCGGGTCATGGTCGAAATGGGAGCAACAGTCGAAGATCGGATGGTGGTGGGCTTGAGCTGAAGATGAGCAGCTTGACGCCGGAGAAGATGAAAGGCGTGTTCGGCTTTCTCAGAGTCAATGGGGCAGACTAGGTTGGGAGTGTAGCCAAAAGGGACGTCGTGGTGGTGAAGAATATCCATTTTGGAAGGGATGTATTCTGAGTAGAGTTCTATGAGGGTGGTTAGATATAGTAAGGTATGAGATTGATTTACATGCCGAGCCACTGAATAGAGACTGGGGCTTCAGCAGGAGTGCAGACGGCGACCTCAGGGTGGAAGGCAGACCTCAAGATGGAAAGATTCCTATCGTCTATGTGAGAGGGGACCTTTAAAGGAAAGTATCCAGAAGGGTATGCTGACAGCCCATTGTCAGCATCTCATCAAACTGAAACAGAAGATATCGCTTACTGAGCCACTTGACTGTGGGCTTTTCCGCAACGCAGGAGCCATAGTCGAAAGGAGATTGAAGAACGCAATTATTCCCGTTGTCAGTATGAAAGGCAACATCGGAGGCGAAGTATCCTGCGGGAAAGTCTAAACGCCAAAGTCAATATTGCTCAGGTTGACAATGACGAAGATTTGGGTAAGGCTCACCCATCCAGTGGACTCCCACATCTTCTTGAGCACCAACGGCGGTGACTTTATGAGCTTGAACCAAGGCAGAACCCGTAAACTCTGGAGACACGTGGATTTTGTCGAATAGGCCGGCGTAGTGAGCGAAAACAAGTCCAGTGCTAATGACAGCAGTTGTGAACGTAACCTGTTGAAAGGTCAACTCGCCAAGAGGTTCGGCCAAAGCGGCGAACTGAGAGGGATAGAGTGCAGTTGGGCGGAATGCACCCAGCCCTACGAGGGCGGTCGTTCCAGAGCCTAGGGAGCAACCGCTCATGATGGGTGGTAATCAGTAACTTGTTAGGTTGAAAGTCCTTCTTTGAAAGTTTTGTGAAGTGTGAGCGTTTTGGAAGACAACATTGATTTTAAGAGAGGGGAAATTTGGCTGACCATCCTTGTCACATCGACCCATTTTGAGCACCTCAACGATCAGTGATCGTGTTGAGTAGTAAAACCGTTTAAGGTGTTTCCTAAGTAGAAGTTTACAAAAAAGCCGAGAAGATCACAAGAAGTTAAAGGCCCAGCAGGAGGCGACGGTGATAATAAGCGTGAGCTCTTTTGCGTTCAAGGCTGGCCAAATCCTCCAGCCATCGCTGGATTTCCGCCACAAGGTCCGTTCCAAGAGGGTTTCTTCTGAGATTCAAGCCTTTTCTTCTGTGATAATTCCTTGGAGGAGAGAATAATGCCCACAGCAACCTTGTAGAGGGCAATGGTTGTGGTGGTATGCTAAAGAAAATCAACATGGTTGATGCGATCAAAACTGCGACTTGATCTCGAAACACTGACGTGCAAATCTTTCATTAAAGGCTTGAAGCTCGAATCTTGAAATCTTGAAAGTATGCAAACGATAAAAATGAATCTTCTAGACAATATCTGCTCAGCACACCGGCTCGAAAAAAAAAGCTTAACGCAGTACTGTTGATTAATCCTCGAGACTACATACCAATGATACGATAGACTATCTACCCTTTTTTTTATATCTTCTCTCCAAAAAGTTTGTGAAGTAGTTCTGGATAAAGAAAATCTGGTGGTGACAACCTTGAGATTGGACAGAGAATTTTAGAACTTGGTGAAGTGTAAACTTACTGCGCTTTCAATGCTGATTCCAAATCTCCAAGCATATCTTCATTAATACATTGCCCATACATAATATAGACAGCATTTTTTACCGAAGCAATAACGGCCATCCGAACATTATATTTGTCGAGGTGGACTGAACTTGACTGATGAGATGATCTTCGCCATTTCGTCTGCGATCTCGGGATTTTCCAGCAATGATAATTCGGGAACGTGATCCTCACTGCGCCGTATCGTACCGTCAAACAGCCAGTTCACCTCGACGGTTTGTTAGTTTTAATCACAGTTCTTCATAGTTTTTGAAAAGCTAATGATTGCTACAGGAGGTGGTCAAACATCTGTAATCTTGGTGCCGGTTACGCCGTGTACGAGAGAAATTTCAGGCGATCGTGTCAATCCGCCGTGGTGCCTTTTAGGTCAGGGATCGGAGAGCGACAAAAAATAGTTTTGTACTACAACTTGACGCTCGACAACCACAACTACGACGACGGCCGACCAGTAAAGGTCTCTAATTCGCCCAAAATCACATTTGTCGCTTCTTGAATATCGCTATTTCTTGGTTTTAGAATTGGGTGGTTTCGCTGGCAGAAGTGGGCGACCTTTCAAGTGTCTAACTTGTTTTTAAGGTATGTTTTGTCATTTCAAGGAAATTTTCTTAGACCAGCTTGTTGGCACAACGAAGTTATCTGCAAATTGGATGGGATGTTGTTGTGATAGGAGAAACATGGCTTAATTATTAGGGAAAGGGGTCACCATCTGCACCATTGACCACTTATCCGCAGACCGCACCTAACTGGGCCAGATTCTGGTGTCGGAGCGCACAAAGACTATTCTGCAATACAGGGCAATTCGGTTCTGGCTTGCTGCTATGCTACTTGTCGTGCATTCTCGGCAATAACATGCCATGTACACGTCACTCATCGCCTCATCGCGTTCAACGCTTTTTGGGTTCCGGAACATGGTTCTTCTGTGGAACACTGGAAGGAACGTAGCCAAGGACCATGACCATGTCTTTGATAAGATGTCAACCGTACATGGGTCGAACATCGATCCACAACTTGCAGTCCGATGCTGTGTCTCCTAGCCCTAATGGGTCGGGGTGTCCTGGTTTGGAGTTGTACTACGTTTACACTCCATTTTTTTTTGCTGATCTCTTCTTGTCATGCTGGCAGTGTCGACCCTGCCAACAAATCCTCGCCGTTTTAGCGCGTCCCTTCTAAAAGACGGCGTAGCGTACTCCTATTCACACCCCATTTATGCACTTTTCGAACTCGACAGGTTCTTTGGCCTCTACATTATTCTCACTTTTTATTGCCAATCGAATCACCACCTTGATAGTATTATTGCTGACAGTTCTCCCCCTCTTGTTTAGACTTGACCCCGCGTGAGCACACTCAGTTCCAATCACCGCCTCGGCAAGACTTGTTCAGAGATAGCTGGCTCTTCTTGGATAGACTTTCGCTTCTCGACATATTTTCGACCACATATTGCCAAGTAACCCGGGTCAAAGAAGACGATATATCACTAGTCAAGCCCGAATTATAAACCATCATCGAAGGATCATTCAAGTGGGTTTCCAGTGGAGACATTTATCAACAAGAATACGTGCCACGCTCAGAGAACCTTGACTGAGGTTACCTACCCACTACCGTAGCATCGAAAGTTGGCGCGGCCATGTATCATCGGGCGCCATCCCCCATCTTCGACGCGCCAGAATTCCCAACCCTGAGAAGGATACTCCCACTTCCTAAGCGTCGGCGGACCACGGCCTCGCCAAACTCCAGAGATGAAAACGCCGCACCGATTTCGCTCGCTCATTCATCTTCGCCGACTCGCATTGGTCAACCTGGAGGCCGAATGACTTTTCGTCACCCGAATTATGATAATCTTCCGTCGCCCCCTCTTCCTCCCCCAGCCAGCACTATGCCACCTCTCCCTCCGCTTCCTTCACCTCACTCATCAACTTTAGCCTCGTTTCCGACTTTACCACCTCTTCCACCTCTTCCCCCATCCCTGGATGCCCTTGGTCCCAATCCAACAGCAGAAGAGCTCAACGCGCACGCTGATTCCATATCAACAAGGATGGCGTTGCAGAATTATTATCTACCACTCCTCGGGAACGTGCAGAACTTCTTGGAGAACCATGCAGCGGTCAACGGGAATGTCAAGGGAGGGGACACAGAGGTCAATTCTATCGCAAACAGAGGGTCGAATTCGAATGCCGCCGCCGCCGCCGCCGCAGCACTAGCTGCGGTGACTGGTGCAGGTCGTAACGGCTCTCCAATGCCGCTCCCTCCTTTGTCAGAGTTGAACTCTCTCGAGTTTGGAGTTCATTTCGCAGCAGCAGCAGCAGCCGCCGCCGCCGCCGGAATTCCAATGAGTGGGTTTGCAAACCTCGGTACTGGATTGAACGGGTTGGATCTTGATATGGGCGGAATTGAATCTGGGGTTATCGAAGATGAAAGTAACGATACCACATATTTCCCTTCCTTCGACACCGGCCGCATTACTGCAGTACCGAATTTCTCTTCGCAAGAGAGTATTGGATATGTCCGAGGAGAGAATACAACTGGAGGAGATGGAGATTATCGTGAGCGTGATAGTGATCATATTCGACAGCCGGGAAATACGAAGAAGAGGAAGGTCCCGGCAAACGCTGATTTGTCTCCAAGAGGTGGGAGCGGTGGTGGAGGAAACAGCGGTCGTACTGGAAGCCCATCGTCGTTTTTGGATGACGATGGTGGGGATGCTCATGCAGGCTCTGCTGTTGGGTTTGTTGCTGCTGGGACAGGTCTCGCCGATGCTCTTGGAGTTGTTCAGAAAGACCGAGACAAGGATCCGGATTCGATATCCTCCACGACCGTCTATCCTCCTACGTCCTTTCCGGGTCAACTCTCATTGCTGGTGCAGAAGAAAGGCAAACTCACAGCGGCCACACTTGCTGGGCTACAGCATAAAGAGATGTTGAAGACGAGGAAACGTCAGTTAGCGGCGGTGATGGGCGCCCTTTCGCATGGGGATACTTTGGCGCTGGACCAGGCCTTATCGGCCAGCTATCCGTTGATCGGAGGTATGGGTGGTACTGGGAGTGGGAGTGGCGTTATCGGAGGTGGAGATTTCCTTGGACCATACGGAGAGGCAGTGAAGGTCAGGAAATCCAAGCGGATGACTGTGAGGCTTGCAAGGACTATAAGGATGTTGTTAGAAACCCCGGAGAGGAAGAATCCGCATCCAGATGCAGTACCTTTTCCTGCTTCAGGGTTTGACTTCAAGTGTACAAGTGCGAGTAAGTGTTTTCATCCGCCTCTCATCCTTCCCCTTGTCTGGCGATGCATCTCCCCAATAATTGGTTCGCGAATTGCCGCCCATTTCCGACTGTCTGCGTCCCTCGTCTGATGTTTTTTTCTTTCACCATCCTGACCTATATTGATCATGATTTGCTGTTCTTTTTATGTTCGCACCCTCCTTGGCCACTCCGCTGCTTCAACTTTCTACCCGCTTCCGATTGTCCACATAAGCTGCGGATCGCTTGATTGCTACCAAGGAGGAGGTTGCTACGCTCAGGAAGCGTTTCGAAGCTGAACTGGCTCGCCAAGCTGCAAAAGCTGCTAAGCTAGCGGTGGCAGCGGCCAGTGGCAAAGCATTGGCGAAGGGCAGTGGTCGAGCGAAACGAGAGAAACAAGAACGCGAACGAGAGAAAGCTGCTGCTGCACGAATAGAGAAGCAGAAGAACCTCAAAGCCATTACAAATGGAGAACTAACACCTGATTCTGCCATTTCTCGTACCACTTCAATGAGTGGCAATCAACTATCGGACGCGTTGGGATTTTTGGGAAGTGGAGGAGGCAAAGTGAAGACTAGCAAGAAGAAGAAGCGATCTGCTCTTGCTAACGCCTCTAATCCACACCACCTGAGGAATTACGTTCCTTCTCGACTGCCACACGCCGGTGGACAAGCGGATAATGCACACGATCCTCAAGCCGCCACGAATAACATTTGGCCCCTACCTGTTCGCTTCTTGAGCGCAGAACTTCCTCCACGACGATCCAAAGGCAACCACAAGAAGGCACCAGCGGCAAATACACCTCTCGTCCAACTTACACGGCCTGATGAAGAGTGGATCTGTGCTTTTTGCGAATATGATCTTTTCTATGGAGATGATCCTGCCTATCGAAAGGCTACCAGGAGCAGAAAGAAGATCTTGAAGCGACGACAACGAGCTGCAGAGAGGGCTGCTGCTGCTGCTAGTGGTAAATCGGCCAACAGAGGATCTGTCGCCACTGATCATAATCATGACGTTGATGAAGACGGTGACGGTGACGGTGACGATAGCTACCTCGGTACTAATGATTTTGCCGCCAATACAACTCATCGCGACACGAAGTGGAAGGAAGCACCAGACAAGAATTTTGTTGGTGCGGTTGGATAACGAAGCTTCTGCTCAACGACTAGCCTTGACGGACATCTTGTCCAATGTCTCTCATTTCTACTGTTCACTTTATAGCCCTAAATTCGTCGCTCTCTATACTCTCTATTCACTTAGCATATTAATCACTCCTCTCATTTGTCTCATCCGTTACATCTCGACCTCCACTACTAGATTGTTGTTGAGCCGCACAAATCTGCATCGGGACCCCAGATGCGCTAGTATCATCGCCATTCGATGGCGAACTGACTTTGTCGTGCCTCATGAATATTTCATGCAGCTCGCAGTACGCTGCAGCTGAAGATTGAGAGGCTGAAAATTCTTCTGTATCTACCGAGAAGATAATCAAGGTTGGATGAGCAAGCCACTGTTGACGTTGAATTTATCCTAGCATGATTGAGCAATTCCAGGGGCTCGAGATCACGCCAACCAGTACTCGGACTAAGGTTAATATACTGGTCCTTGCCCAGCCAGTAAAGGGGCTTGCAAGATGGGCAACTCTTGGTAGATAGGCTGGATATTATGAAAGTCCTCGTTTACTCTCTACTCCCAACCTACACTAACAAATTGAATCATGATACAACATACTCTTCAAGCCGAAAAAAGTCCAGTATTCTACAAAGTCATTCCAGGCTTTACATAACGGTAATGTCATGAACAGAGGATTACAACAACCAAGCAGCAATGACTCCAACAGCAGCAGTAATCCCAACCACATTCCGAGTATTAGACATAGCGCCAGAACCAGAACCAGAGCCACTTCCGGAGCTGCCACTGCCACCACTTGCGGAAGTGGTAGCAGTTGACTGACTTGTAGTACCAGTAGACGTTGGCTTACTCGTTGTACCAGCCCCTGCAGTCGTCTTCACAGTCGTCAACGTGGAGGCCCCAGTCACAGAAACAGTGGCGCTCGCTGAGCCCGATACACTTCCAGTCACACTTCCAATTGCAGTCCCAGTCGCACTTCCGGTGACGCCACTGGCACTAGAGCCGCTTCCGTCAACAGGGAATCCGGCCGCAGAACATCCCGCAGAGTATTCTGTAGAGATAAAAGTTAATGGAGATACATCGAAATAACTATGAAGTCTTACGTTGGATGAGCTGATCAGGTGTTCCGCTGAACTGATCTGGAGCAGCATCGTAGGCGCACTGTACACAAGGACGCAGGCCGGTGGCGAATGCACTCGAGCAGGTACACGAGATGTCGTTAAGGCAGCCGTTCTAATAGTAAGAACATGAATATATGAGTGACTTAGGGCATTGAAAGAATGAGGGGCAGAACGTACTTGCACCGAGGTTACAAGCGACTGACATGTGCTTGTGCAAGAGGCCGGGATGTCGCTGGTGTCGACGGGAACTTGACGAGCGATGAGGCCAGCGTCTATAGCCGGAGTTAGAATGAGTATTTTGGGATAAGAACAGCAGAGTAGACGAACAGGCGGGCACAGCAAGAACGATGAGAGCTGCGGCTTGTGCAAGTTGGACCATTTTGGGAGAGGTTGAGTTGAGGCAGAGGATGAGAGTGGATAGAAGACGGGGTGAAGTCTTGCTCAAGAATATTGGCGGTTTATATGGAGTCTCCGAACCTGCTGTGTGTCGGTGGGTTGGTAGACGCGAGGCGTGGGCGGTGCGAGGCGCACGCTACTTTATCCGCAAACCACCTCGTAAATGTAGACCGGTAACCCCGTCCATAGCCATGAGCGTCCTTTCAGCACTCGTAAATGTGAGATATCGTTTTTGACCCTAGATCCTGTACAACAGGTAGGATGTTGATCACAAATTGAAAAAGAAAAACACTTAATAGACGATGTCAATGCTTGGACACCTTCAACAGTTAATCATTTTGGAATAACACATACATAGATAAGTTGACATCCAGAGAGTCCTTTACGGGGTTCCTTTTGCCGCTCAACCACCTGTTACGCAACCTTAGTGGGTAGTGATATGCGTAACCGAAACATGTTCACTCATAAAGCAGTGCAAGATTTTCGGTAAGTACCACCGCAGTCAAAGCCTAGAGAATTCTTCTTCTATCTAAAGTCTACGACAAAACCCACAGTTTCAACAACTTACTGTATCGCTGAGATGCCAGTAAACAGAAACCTGTTTCAAGCAGGGACCTCCAGTCAGTAAAAGCTCGCTAGTTCGCTTGCACCGATAACAATTCCTCCCTGATCGGAAGGCGAACCAAGCTTTGAAGATTGGGATATGAAGGCGTGCACACTGCACAGACTTAAAGGTTAATTATAAGCTTCAGTTTCACCAATAACAGTAATCTTTGGTTGGCTCTAGTTGAAGAAGAGGAGGAGACCTATTTTCGCTTCACACAGCGGAGTTCAGAATGCATGGACAACGCCCGATGTTGATGAGCACCTGGAGAGTATGTACAGGAATCATTATCATTCGTAAGGTTGGTACGTGTAAATCGTCAATACGTTAATGCAACACTTCTTTCTATGTTAAAGGATGAAATCAATCCCGTTATGACAGTCCTGTCATTCTACAACAAGCTTGCAATGATGCTAACAGCGGTCAAAATGCTAAACATGTTCTGAGTGATTGATGTTGCACCACTCTGGGAAGAGCCAGAGGTCGAGCTTCCTGACGCGGAACCACTGCCAGAGGTGCCGCTACTGCCGCTAGCAGAGGTTGTAGCGGTCGACTTACTGGTAGTGCCATTGCTTAAACTGGCTCCAGAAGACGCAGGCTTACTGGCAGTGCCAGTCCCAGGGGTGGTCCCAGTTGAAGCAGACGCAGTTGCGGTTTGGCTTCCACTTGCTGAAGTACTAGTTCCACCGGAAGCTGTGGCGCTTCCGGTTGCACTTGCACTGCCAGAGCTAGCTGCACCACCATCAACGGGGAGACCAGCTGCAGCGCAGGTTGAAGAGTATTCTACAACCCACAAAATGATTTCATTAGGAAAATGAATTGTCACATCTAACTGGGCTGCTTACGCTGAATGTACTGGTCGGGTGTGCCGTCGAACGGGGATGGAACAGCGTCATACGAACACTGCACACAAGGGCGTAGGCTGGTCACGAAGGTGGCCGAGCAGAAGCAAGTAACATCATCAACGCAGCCTTGCTATAATGATAGCATGAACAACTTGGAACGGGAAGAATGGACAAATACACGTACTTGTACAGAGTTCACGAGAGACTGGCATGTATCAACACAGGCAGGGGGGATATCGTTGGTATCTAAGCCGCTGGGTAGGTGGCGAGGGATAATACCGGCATCTAAGACTCCAGTCAGAAATACGTGGTAAAAGGTGCACAACCATCCAAACTCACAAACAGGGACTAAGAGGGCGACGAGGCCAGCTGCAATCATAATTCGGGCCATTTTGAGTTTTGAGAAAAGGGTATCGAGTTGAGAATAAGAAACTGGGTCAAAGAGAAGAGGCTCTGATTTTTTGCATGAAGACGCGACGTGATTTATATAGGTCACCTTACCGTTCTGTGTGTCATCAAATGGCAGACAAAGGCGTGGTGGCGTGGGGCGCACACTAATTTGACCGCTAGCCACGCCGTCATTTCATAAAGATAACCACGTCGAATATCCCTTTAGGATTAACAGTGTACTCTTTTCGAGAGTCGGCTCGATGAGCAATGAGAACGATAATGAGTGTTGGGTCAACCTTGACGAGCATTCCCTTACGCCTCAAGAGCTGGTGAACATATTCAATGAATACTGGTCACGGTGTCGCTCAGAATGGAATAAAACACTCACAGCGCTTGTCCAAAAGAACATTTCTCGCAACCAACATGACACTGTCAATGTTGTTGACTATTATGTAAGTAACATGTATACTCTTGAAGTCATTAAATGATCTTGACGAAATTAAGCCTCGACTATCCAGTGTTGTTGCAGTCGCCGCATGTGCGCCAATAGTCGGATGCTGTGGTCGGATATTCCCGGTTAGTCGAGAAACCGACTAAAACGCGACTTTGGCCGTCTCATCTTTCCTCAAATGGCAGGACTTGCCACTCTGAGATGGCCCTGGCTGTAAGGGTTCGTCCAGAAATATCTTCGCCTTGTCGTGGGACAAAATTACCATTTTAACATATTTTGAATGATTTTCTACTGCCTTTAGCACGTGACCTTCACCGCCGACCCCCTTTCTTATTTTGGATTAAGTCGTGGCTATAGTCGGAGGTTCACCGTCAGTCGACGACCCGACTTTGACCAATAGTCGCCGACTGCAACAACACTGCGACTATCCGAGTACAAGGATGCCCCTTCTGACGGCCAGAGCCCTTCAACAAGCAAGCCGTCAGTCACATTGTTCCTGGCGGGTGCAATCTTTTCTTGTCCTAGTGTTTCCTTCTGATATGATATTACATTCGTCGAGACTTGAAAGTCGATATAAAAGAATGTTGCCAGAATGGAGGTTACTGTAACGTGAAAGATTAAACGAAAATTAGAGTGGGTTGTAGGCTAACTAAGGCCGCTGTGGAAAATCCGGTGGCTGGAGATGTAGGTCGGGCGTACTGATGCGTACTCGGCGGACTGGAGGTTGGATGTCCTGTTAATCGAATATCAACTTGGCCGGACTCCTGCAAGTCTGACCCTACGAGTGTAGAGATTTTGTTAGTTGAGAGAGCCTCAACCAGCGATAAAAATCCTACCGATTTTGACCACTCGAGTTGAGCTTCCATTTCAGTCAGACCAAAATGGATAATAACAGAATATTCAACGCGATAGTAGGAGCCACGAAGATTCCAGTTCTTCTTCATAGGAAGCTGCGATAAATCTGCATGCAATGTGCAGACTTTCTGAAACCCATCTGGCAAAAACCGGCGAACGTCAGATCATGACTTAGTCGAACGAAACGTCGACAACATACCGGGATCTCCGTCGCGCCACTGCGGATCTGTCTGATTACCCTTGTAACACCAGATCGTTGAGTTAAGGGTTTGTTTTCCTACGTTGTCTTTCGGAAAAATGTTATAAAGCTTCATTTTAAACTCGGTTTTTTCTAAAACTTGTGTTCCCTAAGCATACCCATCAATCCGTGTTGATAATGGCAAAAAAAAAGTTGAATGGGCCACTGACTTTTGAGACTATAGCATGGAAGTGATCAGGTATCCGAACAGTTCCATCTTTCCAGGGCACTTTTTTGGACGAACGTATTCGGTGATCTGGCTTGTTGTCATCGTACAGGGTATTGGAAAATTCGCCATAAGACCATCTAGCGATCCGCGCCCGAACATAGTGATCGAGATGGTAGGACACTGCTCCATCCGATACGGCTTTATGACTGCAAACACCTCAGGTATGGACACGAAAAGATAGGGTGATAACATACGTGTGGTTTTGGGGCCGAAGTACTACGAGCCCAGACGAATGTAACTCTGCCTTGACCTGCTTGAAAAGCCAATCACTGGCTGCAAATCCGCCCGTGAGGACAACATGCTACAATAACTCCAGATTTGAACTTCTTATTGTCGGAATGATGTATTCTAGCTTACCGATACTGGCGTTGTCGCAATCTTTTGATGTTCCTTTACGACCTTCACAATGCAATCGACAGATGGTTTGAAGAAAGATCCAACTGTACTTCTAAACCTAAGTCAGCCCTGCACTCTTGTCTCGACAAGAAAACCTACCCTAGTAGCTTCAACTGGCCGAAGCGAATGTTATGTTCAACATCCATGTCTCTTGTTGACCCAAACTTGATGTACTGGGCTGCTTCAGTCGAACTGAATCGCAATTTAGTTGTCAAATCGAAGCAGCGTACAACATGATCGATGTCTTCAAAGTAGGGGGAATCCTTGAGATACTCTAGTATCGATTTTCAGTCTGGGCAGGATCGTACAATCAAAAGGCATACCTTCCAGCATTTTGCGCGCTGCAAGAGTCACGAAAACTGAGCCATGGAAGTGGCCTGAAAGTAGAGTTCATCAAGAGGAGTAAAGCCGGCGTTCAATGAACGTACACTCTGGGGTTGCAATTTCGTTGAAGCTGTTTGGGGGACCCACGGTCTTTCCATATGTACTTACATCCACCGTGCCACCGCCCGCGTCAACAATTATAACACCCTCAGCCTTGAGTATGAGTGGTAGTCAGCACGATCATGGGTACAAATGCTCCAAAGATGCCAACCTGCACATTTTCGGCCAATATTCCACTTTCAATGGCAAAATGCAAACTGGCTTCTCCCTCTGTGACAAAGCTGACGCGACTGTGCCCGTCATCCGTATCGGGGACTAGTTTTGCCTTTACGACAGCTTTTCTCATCTGGGCTTGTTCTTTGCCTTCCCAACCGTTCGGATGAGAAATCACGAAGTCGATACCATTCGTCCTAATTGAAGAGGACCAAACTGCTTGGCCAGTGGGATGGCTATCTTTGATGTATTCCCGTGCGCATGAAAACAAGTAAGAAAGAAAATCTGCAAAAATATCGACGACAGTTGTGTTTGGAGGTAATGGCGGAACATATGAGTCTACGTTAAAACCAGAAGACTTGACGTCGTAATCTTTGTCCCGAAGGTGTAGCTTGAACCTACGATGAGAGTTTAGAAGTTTGCAATTTATTCAAGGGTAGCACAAACCATTCAGCCTTATACCAACCATTCTCTGCTGCCGACTCGATAATTCCCTCCTGGATAGCTTCAGCTCCGATTGCTTTGATTGCACCAGATTCGTTGTAGTATACGATACTAGGTATCTTCGAGGCGCCACTGGACTGTTCTTGAGCAGGAAACCTGGATAGTGATTGGAAAGAGAACGGAGACAAATCAAGAGGAATAATGGATACCTAGTCACTCCTTTGATAATAGGATGCTGGCCAGGGTCCAGGATACTAATAAAGTTGATGCGAACTCGAGTTTAGCAAAGTACAAAAGGCACACACCAGTATGATATTCCACTGAATGTCGTGCCAATATCAAACGCAATGACAATTTTCCTTCGCGATCCCTCGTAAAGACGGCGTGCTGTTCTCCTATTGAAAGCGTCTGAGCCGTCCATCTTATGTTGGAGCTCCATTCGAAGGCTTGGTCGGACGAGGTTGACCCCAAATGCTTAGCCGAACTGGTAATGGTAAAGATACTGTTATGAACCAAAGAGAGCTTGTAAAGTGAGTTTACTTGGAAAGCCAGAAGCAGTAGACGCACGGATAAACAGCCGTACTCGTACACTGCCTCGAACCCAGCAAGACACAACCACCGTAGCTGTGTAGTTGCTAGAGAGCCTTGTTATTTGTTACCACTTGCCAACGATGATGTCAGTCCAGCTGCCAATGTAGAAGTAACAGCGCTGGAAGCAGAGAGTGCAGAGGATAAAACTGCTCAGACATGTCTTTGGTGATGGTGAAGGACAAGTGGAAGTTAGAATTATCAGCACGCGTCGCGCGGGAAGACGCCACCGGCTCTCCGCTCAGTCCGCTCCGATAAGTCTGAACCATTAGGTTGAGTGTTTATTGCTCTAAAATACGAGTATGGGATACACCTCACTATACCGTTAAATCCATAAAATTCGTGATAGAAATGACTTGAACAATCTTGAAGTTAACTCTTTTTACAAGAATCCAGTCACAAGAACTGCGGCAGCGAAGACGGCAAGCGTATTCCAGGTCGTGGACGCCGCACTGCTGGAAGAGCCAGAGCTTCCGCTACCACTATCAGAGCCATTGCCAGATCCACCACTGCTAGTTCCACCGCTCCCCGAACCAGACCCAGTTCCGCCACTACCAGTTCCACCACTACCAGTTCCAGTTGACGTTCCGGTATTGGTTGGTTTGGTCGTGCCAGTACCAGTACCAGTGACAGAGACTCCAGCTTTACTCGTCACACCTGACCCTGTTCCACTCACGGTTCCCGTACCAGAAACAGTTCCACTGTCAGCGACAGTAGGAGGACCCGTTGCGGCAGGAGTAGTACTTGTGAGGGTAATATCACCGTTTGGATCAACAGGGTAACCTCCGGCTGTGCAAGCACCAGAGTGTGCTTGAGTGCAGTAATTCGTCGGTAAGGCCAGATAATTGGAAAAGAAATGGTTGAGAACTTACCCTGCACGAACTGGTCGGGAGTCGCGTTGATTTGAGATGGATCAGCATTCTGAACACACTGTGCACAAGAGCTCAGGTAGAGCTCAAACGTTCTGTTACAAGAACAAGCGAGACTTTGAAAGCAGCCATCCTGTGTTATAACCGTGAGTGGACATGCTTTCAAGACAATACGATGAAACATACTGTGAGTTTGTTGACAAGAGGCTGGCATGTAGCAGTGCAACTAGATGGAATGCTCTTGATATCTGGGGTTCCCTGCCGAGGGATGAGGGCAGCGTCTGTAGCTATGGTTAGAATATGTGAAAATTGCGATCAGGAGTCCCTTACAGGCAGGTACAGTCAAAGCAGCGAGAGCAGCAGCCTGAGCAATTCGAACCATCGTACAGAGGAGATAACCGATTGAAGTGGGACGCGAGGAGGGAAAATAGGTCCTAATTTCTTTCTGTAGATTTTCAGTAATTTATATAGGGTCGCCATAGCCGCGAGCTCTGGATGGCTTGGCACTTTGACTGGTGGTCGGAGTGAGGCAGTCGGGTCTAGCGGTGCCTCCAACGTAAATTGCCCGCATACCATAGTAAACTCTTCTTGCAGAACCGGACTTGTCGAATTCCATCAATAACATGCCAGGTCCAGAGGCTTGAGCGTCCTCTTGGAACCTCTTGGCAGTCGATTTAACGAAAAGCGACAGGCAAAAATCACCTTGGCAGGAACATGGTTCATTTGATTCGACCAGAAATCCTGAACGCATTTCGGATTGAGCACGTAGGGTCAAAGCACACTGATAAAGAAGAATCAAATAAACTCTCTCTATTGAAGCAAGAAGACATATCCAAAAAACACATCTATCATTCAATTTATCGACTCACTGCATTATACGAGGCCATAGCTGGTACTTATTGGAAGAGAGAAAGTGCCCGGCTTAAGCGGATTGAGGAAGCAAACGGTATTGAGTCATAATGAGTCGCCTTGATCACAAAGTGATAGAGAAAAACCCGCTAAGGCGTGCCTACATATGTACGTCGAGGTCAAGAGTTGAAATTGAAAGCGCGCAGAAAATGATGGGAGGAGTTTGATTTTCGATCAACCGGATCAAGCAGGCGTGCTGGCTAACTTTATCTTTCTTCCCAACCAAACGTAGGACCACTGTTGCCAAAAAAGTATGTGGTGGTGTCAATGTACTGCAATAAGTACTTTTTAAATCAGATCAACAATTGTAACATCTAATCGAGGTCAAAAATTAAAACTTCTGCAACGCGATGTCCGTTATTCGCGATAACCAGAGTGTTTCCTGGCTGACCGATAAATGCGTATGCACTATCCCCTTCTTTCAACTGCAAATCTTCATCGTCAGCTGTACTACCTCTTACCTTAACGCTCGCTCCACTGGCTTCTGAGGGATTATATCCGGCTGTTTGAGCAACATGAATGTAGGCTTTCGTTCCTTGTATTATTTGATCGAGCATTTTTCCTGGCCCGAGGAGAGCCGCATACAGCGTTACGGGACTCTAAACAGGTGCGACGACTCGAGCCCATCTGTCTTTCTCTTCATCATCGTCTTCCTGGGCTCTACTCAACAAGGATAAGTGTATCATTAGCTTGAGAGCTCAAATCTCGTACAGAGCGAAGGTAAACGTGAGGAACGTCTTCAGCCAGCCGTGATCAGCATTGATACGATCTTCTTGGCTTTGACGAGGCACAAGCTTGATAGCACCCGACGATGATATGGATTTGTTTTGGAGGGAGGTACGATTCGTAGACATCACTGGGAAATTGAGCGCCAGATGAGACGTACAGCTCAGCAGTTGAGTTTCTACAGGAGAGGCTGTCAGATGTTTTCAGAGAGCTTTAGAACATCCATCCAACTATGCAGAATTTATATACATCTACCTCGGCATGCGGCCACAAGATAATGATATTGTATGAGAAGGATGACAGAGATTGCCTTATCCTCTTTACATGGTTGAAAGTATTGCAGCTAGTCATGGACCATAAGCAAAGGAAAATGTTCTAATTCGGTGATCATATGCCCACGGCCACCCACGGTTTCAACTTCTGGCAGTCATTTATCTCGTCAGGTCCAGGACTTTGATTTTGCATACATGAAGCTAACCATTTCTTTTGAAAGAGAGCGAGTTAATAGCAGACGAGTTATCAATTCAGTCGAGTATAAAAATTCAAATTTACAGTTATGTACATGTTGAAGTGGTCGTTAGAAAACTTTACATGATATCGAAGTGTAGTGAGCTTCAATCGAGATCAAAAACCAACACTTCGGCAACACGGTCGCCATTGTTTTCGACGACGAGCTCGTCTCCCTGCTTGCCAACGAAAATGTACCCACCATCACCCTCTCTCAGCTGCAAGTTTTCATGGCTCCCTTTCCCTTTTACCTTCACGCTTGCACCTTCAGCCTTCGCGCTATTATAACCTGTGGTTTGGATGACATGGATGTAGCCCTTCTTTCCTTCCAGAGCTCGCTCAAGTGTCTTTCCAGGCCCAAGGAGAGTTGCGAAGAGTGTGAGTGGACTCTGTACAGGTACTGGGCCGCTTCCTTCCCTATCGGCACTGACCCTTTCGGCATCGACGGGTGCGACAATGCGAACCCATTGGTCTTTCTTCTCCTCGTCTGAGAAGTGGCGAGTGAAGTACTTGGGTGTGAGACGAGATGTCGATGGTAAGGACCAGATTTGGAGGAAATGAACGGTTTTATCGCCATGAGCTTTCTCGGAGTGAGAGATTCCGGTTCCAGCAGAGGTGAGCTGGAGGTCGCCGCGCTTCAGAATTTCGATGTTTCCCATCGAGTCTTGACTAATTAGGAAGTCAGCACGGGATAAAGAGAGTAATCTAAGACATAACTTACTGCTCAAGTTCGCCAGACACGACGTAGGAGAAGATCTCGAACTCTTTATGAGAGTGAGTTCCGAACCCAGTGCGAGGAGCTACGCGATCCTCGTTGATGACGCGAAGACTTCCGAACTGTTGGTGGTCTCGCTCTTGGTACCTTCAAGAATTATGAGCGTAAATTTCAGCCTAACAGAGCAGTGAAAACGTACGTAGCAAAAGAGAAAGTATGAAATGTCTTCAGCCAGCCATGATCAGCGTTGCCGCGGTCTTGGCTCCATCGGGGAACAAGCTTGATAGCACTCATGTTGGTTGAAGTTGATTTATGTTGCGAAGTAGAGGTCGTTGCCAAAGTACGAGGTGGTGTGAGACGAGATTTAAGAGGCAAACTAGACAATCGCAGTAAAGATTACAGTTTTCAAGTTCTGAGACAGTTGTTGGTGGTTGATTTGGGGAGAAGTCTGAGGGCTCCTCAACCCAGTTGTGATAGGTTTATATACCTATTCTTATTGCCGCAGCTGAGAACTCACATCCAGAATATAGAAACGCTGACAGAGACGACCTCGTCATCGTTGCCCAACGTTGAGCAGGTCATCGTGCGGAACAAGAGTCAGCAAACGCGTGAATTGCCTTATTCGGTATCAGCGTACCCACGAGCTCCTACGGTTGACAACTCTCCTGAGTGCACACACATTCCAGGAGATCCTGGTAACCTCTGGTTTCGTTTAAGCTTCATGATGACTTGGAGGTTGCTTGTCAGCAAGACGACAAGGAAATAAATTTATATTGAGATGTTCGCTTGAAATAAGACAAAGAACGAAAAATCTATTCGTCGAGTTGGAGACATGATTGTATATTACAAAACTCTTGTCCCAAATGAGTCCCGATTCGTCCAAACTTCTACTTGACAAAAGCTTAGGTATGAGGCCCGTGCACTTAGAAAGAAATGATGTGTTCGCTTCTGGTTTCTTTCTAGATTGGTGGAGTTTATCTCGGTAGGTGAAAGCCTTCCTGTTACTTCCCTGCTTCAAGTTTGATCATCAAACCGTCAGATGTGTGGAAGTCGACACACTAAAGGCAGCCATAATATTAGTAGATGAGGGAGATTCGGGTTCGAATGTACTTACTGGATATCGGTGACATTATTCTGAAATGTCATTAAACCTCTCACCGCTCGACATGCTACTATCTAAACGATCGATAAGCTTCCTCAGCGGGTACAATATGGGACAGCTCTAACCGTAGAAGCCACATATATGGGAAGTGTGAACGATTTGAGAGGGACATTGCTGTTGGGTGGGGGAATAGAGACGATAAAAAGGGCTGCAGCGTTGGCGCAAACTCTACCAAAGTTTCATCAGGAAAGATGCACTCAAAGATGCACTGTTACTCACGCAATGAAGAAGTAAACGATCCCTTGCTCGAACACCAGATATGTTAGCCTCATGAAAGATCGTTCCGATCCTGTGGTCTTTTTTGATCGATCCCAAGCAGGAGAGAGGTTTTTACGCAGTTGGCGCCCTTTGATCTCCTTTCCAAGCTTTTGCAAATTTAACGTAAGGACAAGCAAGTCGAAGAGCATGTAGAGGAGGAAAATGATTCTCATCCAATCGTTGTTCACGCGGGTGGTACAGGCCATAGCCTCGGTATCCCAACGAGATGTTTTAATCGATTCTTGTGCCACTATAACAAAAGGTTATTCAAATCAATACCAAGAGGTTACTAAGAAGCGAACTTACCAGCGAAGATCATCGCTATGTTAGCCATCATTACTAGACTAAGAGAGGCTATCACGTAGATGTTTCGTTCCCAAATTGCAATTCTGAGGTAAACAAAATCTCGTCAAATGTAGCGCATAGAATGCAATAATCGATCACGACAAACGTTCTGATAGCTAGGTTCATACTAGCAAACGCTAAAGCTCCCTTTCCCAGAAGATGCGAGAGTGCAAATGCGACACGACAGTCGATCGGGTGATCATGGCTGCGAGTAAACAAAAGAGCCCGAGTCAATACAACGGCAATAGAGGTGAAATCATTTGACCAACCCTCTGACGATCCACAACAACTGGCTAAAGAGAATGGGTCATTAAATTATTGCTGTATTAGCCCACTCGATTACAAGGCTCACAGATCGATCAAATGACCCCAGAGTAGATACCTATTCCCCAGGTAGAAAAACATCGGCCATCGCAAAGGTCTCTTTCTTGTTATAAGGTCCCATTCAAAACCCAGAGATGTTATCCATTCCCAGCTGTCAACACCCAGGTAGATGGCGAGATGTTCATATAACGCGTAAAGGCGAGGCAGTGAGAAAAAGAAATAAAGCATAAGACAACACACCCGAGAGTAGAAAGGGCGAAGGTCGACGCACAAATATAGTCCCAGTAAGACACTGGAGAGTCGATCCCCCACTGCAGAGGAAGATGATTGAGACAGGCTTGAACTTCCCATCCTCTTTCGATTGCAGTAATACAACTTAAACACCAGCGACTCGAACAAGTGGCGAGTATTGAAGGACCGAAAACTTCAGCTACAAAACAGCGATGACGGGAAGGAACGAAAGACCCGGGATTTCGGCGTACATTGCTTGTAGTATTACCATAGTGTCACATTGTGGGACTGGAAAAATCAAACGTTAATATGTATATATGTCTCCATGCCGTTTGAATGGGCTTGGCCTGACAGAAAACCCGTTTTCGTAATTACCACCAATTCAGAACCCTCGGGAAACGTAACGCGTTTGAGAGAGCAACGAAAAATTCCGGGTCCTACTCGTCACTTGCAAATAGGCTTCGAGAATATTGGCTGTTCTCTCTGGAGTCAATTGTGGCCTTAGTGGCTCTGTGGTTCAACAACGTTACTATAGATTCATGAGCAAAGCGTCCGGGCTGCAACAACGGGCTGAAATGAGATGACGAAAAGGTGTCAAGTGCACCGGTTCCAACTTCCATGCAAATTCAAAGACCGGCTCATGCCGGACGGGACACAACCTTAAAGTTAAATGCAGCGCGGATCATTATCATCATGTGGGAACAACTTCTTCGGTGGCCAGTGCCGCTCTGGATTCCTTTCCACAGTTGTCCGTGAAATCAACAGCTGGCATTGTGCTTACATTGAGGTGATCAATTGCCAGTTGCATGGCTGACTTTGAAGCTGTTGAATTGGTTTTTCATTTACTTGCCTTCAGTGAGAATATGTAAGTATTTTATTTTCGATGGGCTTGCACTCAATTTAGGCACTTTCAAGATGGAGAAGATGCTCAACTTGAAGCACCACCGAGATTGTGACCGCCTAGTTGCCGGAGGCGCCCGTCCTACAGTATCTCGAATATCCTCTCCAAAAAAAAAAACAAGTCAAGCTTTCTGTGAGCCTCAGGAGGCTCAGGACTTGATTCGAATAAATATTATATCAAAGCGTAGCAAGCTTCTATTGCTACCGACTCATTCTTGTTCCCTGTCAAGCAAGATGAACCACGTTTGCGAATATGGTATAGACACGGCTGAGGAAGTCCTTCAAATCCCAAATCCCAATACACCGCCACGCGAACCATAACCAAGTCATGCAGCTATCGCTTCTTATCGACGATTTGTACATTGCTTGTCCTTCCAACAGCTACCAATGCATCGTCGAATCATTCCATCTCCTCCAGAGCCACATGAAGTCAACCACAGCCTTCAAACTCACGTGTGTCTTGCTGTCGGGAAAAGCTAGTTGCTTAAGGGTGGTTCCAGGACATTTCGGAAGCCTCTGTCCGAACTCAGCCTCGTGGTCTTCATTCTTGACTACGCTATCATCAAGCCATCAACGAGCAATATTTCACATGCTGTTTCTCTTCCAGTGTCGTGGTTTGATAAAGGCTGGTCTGAGATAGTTAGGCAGTCTGTGGAATGGAGCCCGAGTCATCCTGGCTTCGCCACAAATTACCACCCATCTTCAATAATTTCATTCGCCCTCCCACCGCACCCTTTTGCTCCTTTCTGCTTACTTTAGTTTATCAGACGGACAATTGAGCTGGGATGAGAAGAGGGCAACACACATCGCCGAGAGGGATTTAAAGTTACTGTTGTACTGCGTAATCTGTCATCCCTCATCCCAAGCTACCATCCGATTCATTCGATCCAGATAACGAGGCGAGACACATGGCTCCGCCACCTCAAGTGCACGATCACATAGATATTTCCGAGGACTACCACATGGTCTCAAAGTTTTGCAACTGTACTGTACTGGATTCTCCGGGACTCTGGTTTGGTTAATTCGACACGAAATGGCAGCATAGCTCATGCTAACGCATTTTTATGCTATTTAGTTGGATCGAGCATAAACACTCTTACAAGATAGAAGGCGGGAGATAAGCAACATTTTTATTAAATCCATGGGGCGGGAGAGGGGAGGGGTTGACTCCAAACGCGGAACTTTAGGCCCTTAGGAGTCAGGACCAATTCAGCATGGGGTAAAACCAAGAGCTCGACTTGGTATAAAAAGGCTGGTCCCCCCACTCGTTTTTTTCCATCTCAAACAAGAGAAGAACACCCAGTCAAGCAACCAAAGATGAAATTCTCCATCGTCTCTACTCTTTGCGCTCATATACGACAGCAGTCCCTTCTCATAAATAATGGTTCAGCTGGACTTACCTTGGGCCCATGGAAGATGGGTCCAGCCGCTCAGCTGACTGAGCGTAAGGTTGCCACCAATACACAGCTCAGCTGAATGTGTGGCAGGATGCCACAATACATTGGGTCAGCTAAGAGGTGGGTGGCTAAGAAAAGGAGGTAGGCAAGATATATGAACAAGTAGAACCAAGTCAAAAAAAAGAAAGTCTCTACTGGTTTCGTCGAGACATTACTGAAATTCAATGTTCCATTGGTCTGCCATGCTCATGAACAATAGGCCAATCGTGAGAATTGTTAGCTGAACTTCCAGGTGGAAGAACAACAAATCGAAGAACAACAAATGGTATCATCGGTTCTGATTGATCACATCGATCTTATCAAAGCTCAATCACAATGGAGCAAGAGTAAGTCCATGAACGATGAACAGTTGTACACATGTTGCTCAGATTTATTACAGGTCGGCCAGGGCATGGCAAAGAGTCGAGCAGCTGGCGGAAATTAAGAGTAACTTTCTGCTCGCTCGGCTTAGAATTGCAATTCTGGCCGTTGCAGAAAACAAGGTGTTATCGTCAGAGCAGAAAGAATTAGGGATACTTGCTGAGCTGGTAAGTACTTCATGACAATTTGAGAATACTGCAAGACACTGAAATGTCTCAGCGAGCTCTGTTCCAACAGACAGGGTGGGCTGCCCTAATGGGCATAAATCTGAAGCCTCCGTATGTGTTGCAGGAAGTCTTACTCCGCTTTTGGGAGAAAGATCTGTCATTCGGCGAAGACCATAGAAGTCTGTTACAATTGTACCTTGACCTCTTCGCGGATCCAGGCATTGGTGCTCAGATGGAAACTATTGAAAAAGCCGATCCAGGTGGCTTATATTGTTGGTGGAAGTTCGGGTTAAAGGATGGTGTGGCAGATGGGATTGATATGCAGGTTGCTACGCCTCTGGAGCTCACTTACCCAACCCCAGAGATTCTTCATAATCAATTCTTATTTCTTCTTCAACATGTGCGTCTTCCCTCGGCGGCTTAACTGAATTTGGCTGATTTTCTCTAGTATATCTCGGAAAATCGCTACCCATCTTCTGGCTGGCTACCAGGTGTCCAGGACTTTGAGTGCATCGGTGCCCAATCGGACGCTTCTTCTGATTCCGGGGAAGATTCAAAGCTTCAAGATACGAACATTACTGATTCTCACAAGACAGGCAAAGCCCAACCATTGGTACATTCTACTGAAGTTATTGATATTTCGACCGATGAAGAAGACATGGAATCACCAGGTATGTATTGATTGCTGTTTGAGTACTTGGGTCAAGCTGAACAGGCAAAAGCTAGGCCAACTCTTATGGAGGGGAAGAATAGTAAGCCATAGTTTGTGTCATACCTACAAGCTGTTGACAGGTCGATGAAGAGGGAAAAGCAACCATTTCGATGCAAAAAGGTGCTCTTGATATTGTTATCTCGCAGCAATTTACAATCTTACAGAGTTTAGTCAAGTTCAAAATAGATAACGATGAGATGGAAATGAGTGACCCCCACCCAAGGCCAACAAAACCGAAGGAAAGAATCGGTCGTCCTGTTTCTGGCATGCAATTGAACTGACACTTTTTCTTTTCCGTTCAATTAGCCAAAGCCTAGCGGCATCAACCAATCCACTAATTCAAGCACTGCCGGTCTCGATTCTTTGACATCACCAGATCTCGACCAAGTCCAAGAGTCTGCCAACAACCCCAAGAACCCTGATATTCCTCTGGGCCGGTTCTTCCGTGCCGATTCCAACGCCATCAATGCCACCACATATCAGGAATGTCTCGCATTCTTCATGGTAGGACTAGTTGGCCAAGGACGGCTTTGTTGGAAATGTGAACACCAGGTCACTCCGGACGCCAATTGTACTAATCTTGAGGGAGTGCGCCGCACATTGAGCATTGTTTCTGGCAGCTTGAAATTAGTTGATGGATTGGTCAATCAACATCAACGCCAGCTCGCTGCTAGTCGTGTTCTACAGGATGGATGTGCAGCACTTGTCGACTATGAGTTGCGAAAGGATCTGTCTCACCAGGCACAACACGTTCCAGCCGGCGAGCCATCCAGCCCTCCAACTTCCGCATCACCAACCTTGTCTAGTGAGTCCCATAGTGTTAGTGAACTCTGAAGACAAGAGAAGCCAGTTTCGAATGACATCCTTTGCCTCTAGGCCGACGGTAGCCACGACGGCGAGACTGATAGCTTTGGGAGCGTCGTCAGTGGGTCTCAAGACGGCTCTTTGGAGGGTAATTTAGACAGTGACGGGGAGCCAATCATTCATGTCAGGTAACATTAACTTACATTCGGGAACTTGCTCGACTTGTTCATCCTGCAACCTGTTTATAGGACCAGGGCCGGAATTGGACGTCTGTAAACAAATATTAACTTGTTGGCCCTCACTTCATAAATTTAACAACTCTCTCTTGTCGAACCACCCTCATTCTCAAAAAGTCGAGCAATGCATTTCTTGGACATACCGTCTCAAATAGCCTACATACTTGTGTGTGTGACCTATCCTGGTCAATCATCTGACTCAGACAAGCTCGAGATGGCCTCTGTTCGGCGTCTATCACCCAAGCTCGAGTCTCGCGGAATATCACTAGTTCTCCAACAGATATGGCCGCATCATTCAGGGTCGTTCGGTTATTAAAGCTTTGCTAGCTCTTTGTGCTTTCATCATCCTTGGTCTCTGTGCTGTCATGATTCCCCCCCTCCTGTTATCTCAACTTGGAACTTCGAAGACCTCCCATCTTGCCAGCTATATGAAAAGCTCTTTTCTTTCGCATCAAGCAGGGACGATGCCCCCTTACATTCCAAGCAACTTGACCCTCCAGGACATAATTGCCTGCGACTGGTTTGCACTAATAATTTCAGAGGCAGCAAGGAACACCCGTAAGTTTCTCTCTCTTTGAGTTGTACTATCATATCCGTCAAGACTCACCCTCAACTGTAGGAAGGACAAGCTGGTCTGTTGTGGACTATCGCAACTATATTGTGACAAAGAGCCCCTGTAGCACAGGTCGGAACGATGTGTTTGAGCATGACCTACGGCAGCGGTTTCCTCCTATCCAAGCTACAGTTGAAGACATATCCGATCCTTGTGTGATTGTGGATAGGGACGGCTACGTTCTTGCTTGGTATTTACCTCGCTTGATTACTAAAGAAGATAATGTAAGTTGAATCTGTGTTCGATTTACATATTGTTGACTTGGTTTCTAGACCCAGATGTGGCGAGGGGTGGCCTTGATGCAGCCCCACATGGATATTAGGAATAATTCTCCCAGTTGGAGAAATGATGCCCAGCATTTCCTTTCACCTGAAGAGTGCCGGATTCGTCCTGGGACATTTAGTGTTGCTCCTTTTTGGTATCAACAGGCACACTCGGTGAGTCGGGTCAGTCGTTTGCCGAAAATACTTTTGCTCATGGAAATGATAGAAAGTCAATAAACTGGAAGTTTCCGCAAAGCTCAGGACTGTCGAGGGACTGGCCTGGATACAAGATACTCAGCAAATGTCTGCCTTGCTCGGTGCCCTTTTGTCGGTCACACATCCTGCTCAATACAAAGCAGGGATGGATTGTATAGACTTGGTTGCGTCAAATCCGCAACTTGTCGAAAAATCGCAAGACTTGGAGCTTATTCTGGAAGCTTGGTCAGCCCCATTCACAGGCGTTTCTGTAATGAACAACCGGAAAACACCCTCCCATCGAGACAATGGTGGCTATTACGAAACTTTTGATTTGCTGGCGTCCGTCGGCCCTTACACTTCAGCAGTGTTATCTCTGGCATCCTTAGGTATTAAGTTTGACTACCCTTCAGGAACCGTTGTTCTTCTTGCCAGTCGTCTCATTTCTCATGCGGCAGAAGCAATTGGCCAGAGGGCTGTTTTTTCCTATTATATCAAGCTCGCAGTCGTCCAGGCCCTGACTCAAGCAGATATTGATTTTCCATATCTACCTGACTTAATCTAGCCTACAATTAGTAGTTTGCTATTACAAGCCGAAGGCCGGCAATAGACTTTCCTAATAGCTGACATCGCCTTTTGACATCAAAAATCAAGCAATTGTCGGCTTTGATCCCACGTAAAGCCAGAATAACCGGGGTGTGATCATGGGGTCAAAATGACCGATTATCACCAGTTATGGGCGGTTATTGCTGTTGGTTGGTTTTGGTTTTGGGTTGGTTATGCTTGTAAATTTTACCAAAAACATGTTCAATTTCAGGTCTAAGTGCAGGAAAGACCTGGCAATAACCCGGTTTCATCAGCAAAACCTGCTCCTTGGAGAACCTGGTTTTCGCAGAACTTTGCAATCTGAAACCCACGGTCAGAACCAAATGATATCCTCAGCAAAACCTGTTATCCTAATAAGGGTTAGAGTGGCTGGTTATGCTTCGGTTTTGAGTCAGGTTCTGCTTTCGGTTCTCAAAGGTTTTGACTCGTGAGAAGATCCAAAACCGGAGACGGTGAAAACCAACTTGAGCAGGTTTTGCGCCAGAACCAGGTTTTCTGTTCGATGGTTTTGAACATGTAGATATATATTTTAATGTCTAGATTTCAATGGATTCATATGTGTGACGATACGACCATAATAATTTTTTTGCTCCACAGTACAACCAACATATGCAAGAAATTTTCAAACATATCTCACGAAGACATAGCGCCATCCTCTATCTCCCCGGTTCTGTCAGATTTTTCGGTGTTGTCTGATGTTTCCTGATAACTTTCCTCAGTTGACATCCACTTCAAGCCTCTCAAGGCTGTCAAGGAACAACTTCAGGTCAGACTCAAGGGTGCTGATCACAAAGTTCACTGCGTCCACGATGTCAACAAAACTCTGATGTTGAACCATGCTAGTGCAGCCACTCTTGGCTTTATTCATTCATTGTATCATTATCATCTTCCTGCATCTATTATCTGCATTGCCTCCATTTCTACATATTGTCGAAGGATTGTCTTTCAGCACCAGCCCGACTTTCACATTGACTGATTAGTCACAAAATCAGTGACAGATTATCGACATTCACAATTTGACCTCAACTTTCATCTGTCGGAAACATATGGCGTCAAATCCAACATGGGAGCTTCATGCTTTTCTTGAACAATATGATAAGTCACTCAAAAATCAGTCACTTCAAAAGTTGCCTGCATATCTTCAAGGTAAAATTCAGTGCTTCAAGGGAAGATCGTACACGCTAACTCCATCGTTCTAGAATTTGCAAAATTCAATGCAAAGAGAAATAAGAATAGTCCGTTTTGCCATCTGTTAGATCATGGCCGACTTTTGATCGGCTCTTCCCATCCTTTCAGCCGATGTTGATATGCAGGAGCCTCTGGTAATATATCCATAATGCCGGTTGACAGAATAGACTAATGACATAGATACTTCTAGAAATCCCATTTGGTGATTGATTCTAAGGCAGAAATTATCAGAGCCATGGAAATATGTCAGCCACTCACAGACGCTATGGGGGCCAATGGTATTCCTGCCGAATTACCGGAAGCGGAACTGGAGCAGGTGAAATTGACTTTCAAGGTAAAAGGCAGAAGAGTTGCATTAATCAAGACAACTCCAATTGAAGATGACGACTTTCGGCGCCTCAGGCCCGGAAGATGGCTCAACGATGAGCTGATCAATGCATACATGATCTTGATTCAAGCCCGTGCCGACAGACCGGCAAGATCAACCGACATTGGTTTTCGAACAGCTCCACTCAGGCTTATCGAAATAAACCGAAACATTTTTTGCTTTGGGACTTTTTTCTTCCACCGGCTTGTTCGCCATGGCTATCAGGAAGCAAAGTTAAGTAGCTGGACAAAAAATGTAAGTTTGCCACCGATCGTCCAAAAAGTGATTGCTCAGATTTGTAGGTTAATATTTTCAGTCTTGACCGTATCTTGCTACCTATCAATCATTTCAATAATCATTGGACAGCCGCCAGCATCAATTTTACTCGAAAACGAATTGAGTCTTTTGACAGCTTAGAGGATTCCAATCATGGCCGTGTATTTAAGGTAAATCTTAGTTTTGACAATATCACGACTGCTTACTAGTTGAACTAACAGTTTCTTTGCCAATATCTTGATGCCGAACATCGCGATAAAAGGTTTGAGCCGTTCAATTTCTCGGGCTGGATAAATTACACCCATCCAGTGAGTTTTGATAATATCTTTTCTGATTTTCTGTACTTACTCCATCTTGAGATGCAACCCTTGCAATCAAATGGTTGCGATTGTGGTGTTTTCACCCTTGTAACTCTTGATGCACTTGCTCGAGGCGAGGATGACTTGCTTTTTGATCAGTCAAACATGGCATATTTCAGAATGAGAATTGGATGGGAAATTTTAAACGGAACCCTCAAGACTTATGGATAGCTCGTTGAACAGGTTTGCTCGACTTAGTCATGTATTACTTGGCCCATCATGTTTTCTAAGCATGCTTAACTCGTATTTTGCATGTCACTCTCATCATCTATCTCTCTCTGCATTGGGTCTGCTACCCAATCCCACCGCTCGTTTCTAGATAAGTTAGCAAATTGTGATTTGATCAAAGGTGAAGTAAGGCTCACAATTTTTTCCTCGGACCTGAACTAAATGGTTCTGGCTTTTTCTTGGTCGATACCAGAGCCCCGGTTCTGCTGCGTGTTAATCTTGGCTGCTCTGATCCTTCTGCTTCCTGATGATCAATACTGTCAACTCGTTTCCGCTTCCTTAGACTCGTCTGTCCCTCAGTCTGTATAGTTCTCTCTCCTGACGCATTTGAACGGCTGGTAATTGCCAAATCTGAAATCATATCAGAGATTTAGCAAGGGTCTGCCTGCAGTTGTTTGGAAAATGGGCGAAACAAATACCTATTTCTGCCAAGGTTGTAGATTGCTGAGGCCCATTTGTAATCAGCTGTTGCTCAGGTGGGGCAAAGCCGGGTGCGGCAAAACCATACTGGCCTGCAAACATAGGATTAAATCCGGGAAAGGGTGGATAAAACCCAGGAAAGTATGGCATTGCAGCGAAGTTTGAGGGAATGAATTGACCAGGTCGCATAATGTTCCCTTCCCTCGCCGACTCTCCACTGTGCATGAGGGGAAGCAATTGCTGAGGCCCTTGACCTGTTGGCATTATGGGAACTGATTGCTGAGGCAAATGCTGGGAGCCCTGCCCTGTCGCTGATTCTCCGACAGGCATATTGGGAACCAATTGCCGGGGCACCTGACCTGCACCAGCAGCATTGCCGTAGAAACATGGAAAATTGAGCGCATCTTGGGATCCCACTGTCGGTTGACTTGGCTCTTGATTTTTGGGATTGCTTCCTGGTATGACCATCTGCTTTGGCCCAATAATATTGGAGGTCTGAGTGGTAGATGAAGTGATTGTGCTTATCTTGCTTTGGGTAATGTTATCATTATTCTGGGTTGGAAATTCATCACCATCGACACGCAAGGTTGTTCCAGGAGCATAACGAGCGTCACCAGTCACCGGCTGGTCAGTCGCGGAAATTTCAATCATACTGCTGCAGGGGTTGTTATCAGAATTAGCGTCTAACTTTGGAGGAGCTTTGGAGGCCCAAGGCATCGATCCACATTTGACAAGTGGTTGTCCATCATCCACAATAGAAGCTTTCTGTTTACCCTTGTGGCTCTGGAATAACCATCTCTCAGAATCGTCTCAACAACATTGCAAAGAGTTGAAAAAATTGACCTTATCTTTCTCTGTTTGGTCTGCAATTACATTCTCCTGTCGGTTCTGGTCCGACTCATCCCTTTCTTGAGTCGCATTGTCGTGGTCTTCATTGCTTGATTGGTTTCCAGAATCCTGATCAAAAATCTTTCCCTCGAATGCTTTCTTGTTGTCAACAAGAACATCAGGAGGGTAATCCACCGCAGCCACAGTGTGATTGTGGCGCTTGTAGTGGTGAAATAAAAAAGTTGGAACACCATCCGTTTTTTGTCGATCTCTGAGATGGTTCAAGAGCAGTGAAACATGAGCTCCATCCATGCGTCCAGGGTCATTGAGAGCCACCTCTGGTGGAATATAATCGTTGTCAAGAAATCTCTGTGCATTTTGACACATTGCACCCCAGGGAACTCGGGCTCCTCTTTTTCCTGTTGCAAGACCTATAACCAGCAATTCAGCCTCGAAATTTACAGAAGAGAATTTCCCAACAGCAAGTAAAAACCTACGATAGTGTGAAACAAAAAACTCCCGGAGTATATCCCTTTTTGTTCCCAAAAGCTCTTCTCTAGACGATGTGAGAATGGGATCTGGTAACAGTGGAAGGCCGCTTTCGGTAGTTTGGAGTTTAAAAACTGAGCCTTGTCGAGTCCCTGCTGACTGACTATTCTCGACGTCAACATGCCCAGCTTTGGCCTCATCGGTATACTGAACATATTTTGCAAACTGCTTTCCAAACACTTTGCACTCCGATTTCCCCCACTCTGAGATTGGTAACACTGATTCGCCAGGCCCATTTAGACTTGGGTTATAATCGTGGCTATTTGTGATCAACAGCTGTCATCAGGGAAGTTCCTTAAAAAAGAACATGATTTACCTGAAATATTCCCATCCACCATGTTTCTTCCGGCGTGCACTAAAAGTAACCACAATCATTCCAAATTGCTTGTTGACGACCTTGTGCATTTCTTCAATGGCACGGTATGCATATCTTTGAGCATGCCTAGACAATTCCTTTTAGTTGATGAATCAAAATAAGGCATAATGACAAACTTGATTTGAACGTCCTCAGGCGGACCTTCAGCTTGCCACTCCTCTCTGATTGTCTCCATCTGTTTCTTTTCCTTTTTGGACAGTGTTTGCATCACCTCTGAAAGCGTCGTCTGATACAATGCAAAATAAGCATTACGATCTTTCTTCTTATCTTCTGGAAGCTTCTCCATCACCGCCTCGTCAATAATCTTTGCCTTTTTGAATCCCACAACCTTTCGGAGTGCAATTCGACGTTCGAATCTGAAAATACGCCTCTCTTTTGTTGCAGGAGATTTCCCCTTATACCATGTCTTGATTTGCTGTTGCGATTGTAAGATTTATTTAGCGGGTTTATAAAAATAATTTACTCCGCATTTCTTGTCCCATTCTGCCTGCAAATCTCGCCGTTGAAGAATGACCTCGACTCCGTACTTCTCTGGACTGAGGTTTCGCAAATCAGTTGCAATACTGCTGTATGCAAGTTTCTGTTGTTCTTCTTGTGACGGAAGTGCAAACCACTTGTCTTCATATGATTTGAGAATATCGATTTCTTCAGTTGACCAGACAACTTTACTTGCTTTTTTTGATTTCTTCGATTTGTTGGCCTTGGATTTGGTTCGTTTGCCCATTGAAGTACCAAGTGTAGATGAGAATAGAAGCAGGATCCTAGTAGCCCCAGTGATAAGCCTAGGATGATAGTGAGATTTTGAGACAAGGTGGCAAGCCAACTGAGGGTAAGTACATAGAAGGCGAAGTGGGCAACCACTGCAATCTAAGAATAGCCTGCATCAATGATGCACTGATTGACAGACGGCACACCTTGTCCGGATCTCTGTTTGAGGCAATTGTCATCTCCATCAATTTTCCCAATAAAGTCATTGACTTTTCCATGTTCTGCAATGACAGCCCAGGCACAGGCATTTTGCTGCGATGCAAAACAATTTCCCAATAAAATCACAAAAAGTGTTCACTGATCTAGACATGGTTGTCATCCAGATGTTAGACACTGTCAGCTAGTGTTGCCGCAAGTCAAGTTTGAGTCAAACTCGAGTTGATGGCATTTCAGGCTCCAACAGTTCAAGTTTGAATAACCTCAAGGCCAATTTGAGTCCAGCTGCCTGAAGGTGGGGCTTGGTGGGGCATTTCCGAGTCTCTGGGCTAGCTCACTCCACACAAATAGTGTTTATAGGGACTTGATTCAGGATGATATTTAAAGACATAAAGACATATAGCTCAGCGTTTAAGTATGGCTGGGTGCACAAGTTTAAAACATGCCAAAATTTTGTCTTTTTTTCCTCCCTCGCCCTCACAAGGCTCAAACACATGTACGGAGCTAGTGTAATTGATATTATAGCAATAAGATAGAATAGATAAGTACCTGGTAAATTCTGCCGTTCTTGTAAGGGCACGACAGGTGTCAAGCGACTGAGGGAAATCCAAAGTTAGATTGACTACTAACTAACATAAAGGTAAGGCCTACCTGAGGGAAATCCGAAGAGAATCAGATGTGAACTATCGGTCGTAATAGTACAGTACCATATTTCTGTCTGAAATATTCCATAGATGTGGATTCCATTTGCTTGCAAATGGACGGACGTGTCTGCACAAAATTCAGCTTAGAATCTTTGTTTACTTTGGGCGCCCATAAATAAAAAATTTACCACCAAAATAAGTGTGAAGGGACTCAAACATGTATAAATGGAGTAAAATACTTCCAAACCCATATTTTTTTTCACATAACTCAAGAAAAAAGATAAGAAATTCTGAACTCCAGTGCAATAGTTCCCTATCTATTGTACTCATTGCCATTGGAAGAAAATTGAGGAATGGTAGAAACATATGGGACTCAA
>MU157920.1:9841-42928 GCA_015657495.1 Crepidotus variabilis
TAGTTAATTATTTACTAAGCTTATGTTTCCAAGTTACAGCCCTTTTATTTATCATGCTCTAGTCACTACTGCAGAAGTACTTAAGACATGTATTCCTTACCTTTTTAGATATCATCTTCTCTCTCCCTCTCTTGAGGTGTCTGAGCCTCTCACAAGTACCTCATGTTGACGTTGGACTTAGGTCGCGTTACTTAGCCTGTCCCCAGTAATTCTAACAGAAATGACTCTGGCAAAGCCGAACCGGGTAACTTTTTGGGACGTGGGACACACGACCGATTTCGACCAAGTCCAAGGGGCCTGGGACGGGGGATGATCGAATTGAACGAAATGGTACAGTAATTCTGTGTTGCAATAAACAAGGAGTAATAGCTAAGAGTTTGTTGTGGATAACAGATTCAACTTGCTGCAGGGAAGCAAAGCAACGCCGGAGCGGGTGCGTGCGCGTCCGAGCCGGAGCACAAGAAAAGGAGAAGTAGTACTCCCAACTCCTACTTCCACTATGCCTCCGCTCGTCGACCAGTTACCGCCTCGCCTCGTCCAATACAGTTATTTTATTTTAGCTCCCACCCACCCTCACCGTGACCTAGTAGAGGAGGGCCACTGATAACCTTTTTCTTTAGGGTTCATCCGTCCAGCTCCCAGCGGCCCTTCGTCCATAAGGTTATGGTGCCCTTTCAATGGGCACCACCTTATTCCCCAGCTCACTACTGGTCGCGGTTTTACCTAGTGAGAGAGTGAAGCCAGGCGCAAGATGCTGCTTCGCGTGTTTCCAGACATCCGCATTCTTCAAATAGCATACACTCAAACTAGTTTATATTTTGGAAGATGATTGGCAATATACCTCATAGCTCCCTCGGTTTCGCACCTTCACTCCCAAACCCTATTCAACAATCTTTGAGGGTAGACATACTGGACGTTGTTAGAAATTGGTAAATTTTCCCTGTCATTGTGTGCTAAGATTCGCGTGCCGCCCCCCGGAAATTTATTTTCATGTTCATTTTCTCTGCCTACTACGATAAATGTATATAGCTAGTCTACCTCCTGATTACTTGCTCTCCAGCTCGCCTAAGCTCCCTCTCCTCAGGGTCATAGAGGCCACGTAAAACAACAGTATAATGAGCGGAATAAACGTACTTAGCCCTTCAAAGAATCTCCATAACTTGCGCTATATGCTGTGCACAGATTCTAAACATTGATCAAGGATCGGGAGGTTTGAGCGGAACGAAGTTCATGATTGGAGTCAGAGAGGCCGGCGCGAGAAAGCTTTTAGTTTGACGCGGAGGTAACATGGTCGCTTTCACTAACTTACAAAGATTGAACGAGCAAAATAATAATTGTGACGGTTTGATGGCAATACGAATATGCAAAGTATGTGAAGAACAAGAACGAAAAGAAAATGAGAATCGAGCGAACAAGAAAATTATTGTATGTATGTAAAGTCCGAATGAGAACAACTAATACAACGCTACGAAAAGCCAAAGAATCCGACTTTTCGCCCTCTACCATCGTACATCTGCCTGTTTATCTCAACCTATACGGCAGAGAAGAGCT
The DNA here is from genome assembly GCA_015657495.1 of Crepidotus variabilis. NCBI lineage: Eukaryota > Fungi > Basidiomycota > Agaricomycetes > Agaricales > Crepidotaceae > Crepidotus > Crepidotus variabilis. The sequence goes on from MU157920.1 coordinate 11,393, forward strand.
GATTTGCATTCAAGCTAGCCTACAATCGGAAGGCGTCAGGTTCAGATTCGCGTTGAAATATTTTTTAGAGGGTGAGTGTCCATGGCGTCGGAAATAGCATATACGCAGTTGCTCAATTACGCAACACCGTGTAGTGTATACACCATCACGCACGGTAATGAAAAAAAGAGGCCGAAACACAAGAGAGATGAGAGAGAAGAGAAAATATTATGAGTATTCGTCCGAGTGCGAGACGCAACGCACACCCAAATCCTCACTCCTCAGACTATCGAATCCAATAGTCGTTCCATACCCCAAAAACGCGTAGTCCACTCATCGAGTCCGGGCATGCAAACCTCCAAAGACATCAAAAGAAACCGTCGACAAGCAAACTTCCAGCTCTGCTCTAAGCCAACGCCCAATACAAAGAAATAACACCAAAGATGCTGGCGGAAACGATTCATCGAAGCGTCCTAGCTGCATCCAACTAGATCCAACCATCCAAGTGTCTATCCAACGTTCAGATCCTATTTCCAACCAATCATCCAAGCACACCTCCGCCATTCTCCAAGCACCTTTCCAATGAAACCGAAAGTACAAAATATAAAAACTCACAGCTCATTAAAACTCTTCTGCCTACTCAACCCTCCAAGCGTCTTCTTCGGATGGACCAACCTCTGTCCCTGATGCGCACTGGAGACTCTCACTTCTCCTTGAGTTTGGACTTGCGATTGTCCTTTTTGTCTCGGCGACGGCGACGACGACGGTCCTTGAGCTTGTGAACCCTGAGACTGAAACGCCTCATCATCCAAAATAGGGGTATCCTGCCTTTCCAATGGCGCTCCCTCCTTTTCTTTTGCCTTGCCTTTCATCCCACTATCTGACATCCCAATAACACCGGCTTGTGCCCGCTTGGCACTCCTCGCATCAGGATACAACCTGGGGTTATAAGCAGCAGCTGGAGCTGGGTATTGTTTTTCGGGCGGAATCAAGTTCGTCGATGAGTAAGACGAAGAATATGGGGTTGATGATGATGGATAAGGCGGCTTCAGGTTGGACGAAAACGCAGCTGGTGATGACTGGGCAGGGTAGTGATTCGAGGAAGATGAAGAAACAACCCGGGCAGGATGCACTTGAAGATGAGGATTCCCACTCCTCGAAACCGACGAAGTAGAGGGTCGTGCACCACGCTGCGAAGACACGACAGATACCGGTGTTACCACCGTCTTTGAAGATGAAGGAGGTACATTCTCATCAACAAGAGGCGACAACCTCCTCCTCTTTACTCCTCCCTGTCCCTGCTCATGACCAGTACCAGCACCACCAGAGTCTTCCTGGATATCCATATCATCTTCCTCCCCTTCAACCTTCCTCTTTCCAGGACTGCATTCTCTCTTCCCCACCATCCCCAACTTCCTAGCTCTCTCCCTCTCGTCAATCTCCCTAACTTTCTTCCCAGCCTCTTCCATCTCTCTCCGTCTCCTCATCTCCCTCTCCCGACTAACAACCCACATCCGATCAACCTGTCTCCAATACCCTCTCTTGATGTCAACCCAGACGGCTCTCAACTCCGCTCGAGGCGCAGGTGGAAATGGGGGTAGAGAAGTGATGAGAGTTGGAGGCGGATCGTATGCTATTAAATCTGCCAGCGAGGATGTGGAAAGTGGCGGAATCGTGCCTGGTTCGAATGGAGGAGGAGGGGGTGGGAAGAGTAAAGGTTTAGGAGGAGGAATGGGTGGAAGAGGAAGTGCTGGGAGTGGTTTTAACATTGATGCCGCTGTTGACGATGTTGTCGACGAATTAATCGGCGGAAAAGGCAACGGAGGCAACGGAGCTTCATCTTCTACCTCATCATCATCCTCATCATCCCTCTCAATGCCACCAGCAAGCTTAACCCATTTCCCTTTTCGAATCCACCTCCAAGGAAACACCTCCATCTCCCTTCCAAACCTTTCTATATTATCAACTTCCATTTCTTCGTGCTTCATTTCATCTTTCTCATCCATCCTATTCTCCCAAGCCTGTTTCCTCCTCTCATCGAACACCCTCAATTCCTCCAAATCCGCATCACTCGCACTGGCCCTAACCTCCTGTTCAGTAAGCCACCCCATATCCAACAACCTCCTCAACGACTTCCCAGCAATAGGGAACGTCCGAATAGACTGCGTCCACCGATAGTCGACCTCAGTCATCGCTTTATACTGATCGAATATTTCTGGAGTGCGGTAGATTGGGTAAACCAAAGGTGATGGTGATGACGAGGGTAAAGTCGACGGTGAGAAAGAGGCGGAAGCGGAGATACTGCCATACGCGAGGTTGGTAGGACTCGGACCACCACCATGATAAAAAGAAGCTGCAGGTGTATTCGGCTCTGTCCCTTTCTCCCTCTCCCCATTCCCTTTCCTAATTTCCCTCACATAAGGCGGTGCATACGCAAAATCTCTAATCCTAACGCCTCTTCGCTGGATATCAACCGTAATATCCTGCGATTCCGGGAACTCAATTTCAGTAGGAGCAGGTGAGGGTGGAGCTGCTTGTTGTGTCGAAGTTGGAGTTGATCTTTGAGCGAGCGGTATCGTCGAAGCGGGAATGCTTAACGTAGGAACTAGTTTCGTGTTCGATGTCGAAGTTTGGTCCTGTGCCATATCAGGCTCGGGTGCAAGTAAAGGCGACGAAGGCGACGCAGATGGAGACCTTAAGAATGGGTTCGAAGTCTGCGATTCATCGATTTCGTCTTCATCTCCACTCGTGTTGGGGTACGAGTAGGATGTGTAAACGGGCTGTGAAAGCTCGATATCAGGCTCTTCTTCGGAGAGCCAAGCGAGGTGCTGCTGATGCATCTATGTAGAAATGAAAGAAGACGTAAGTCAATGGTGCTCATGTTTGTAATCATAGCATATAAGGAGCAAAAATAAAAAAAATAAAAGCAAAATTAGAAAAGCGAACCCCGAAGAAACAAACACACGAACAACAAAGATTGAAGACCCAATCATGTGCGTAAAACTGAAGAAGATAAACCTAGAAACAACAATAATCGACTTACCCTCTCGTCTTCTGAGAGCAAAGCAACACGATGGCGGTTGATCTATAAGAAAGTAAAAAGAGGACGTAAGTTTTGGTGTTCGTATTTGTCATCGAGATAGCATATAAGAACTTGAAGTTGACAGTCGAAGATGAAATGAATTAAAATCCGAGGAAAATCGAAGCCCACCAAAACACAAATCAAAAGAAACAAAGCGAAAAAAAAAAAAAAAAAAACGAAACTCGACTTACCCCCTCATCTTCTAAATTGTTGACTTCCTCCCCAACATTCTTACCACCTTCACTCTCTTTCCCATCCCCAGGAATCCTAATCCGAATGACAAAATCTGTATGCCACCTCCCAAGCGGACGAGCTGCCTGTCTTGATTGATTCGACGTCCGTAATGTGGGTTTAGACGTTGATGCTGTGCGTGGGCTCGCTTTAGACATTGGTGCTCTCGAACTTGTAGATTCAGAAGCAGCGTGTGTAGCCAATAAAATCGAGTCATCCCCCTCATCCTCCTCTTCGTGTATGCGCATCTCCACATCCCCAGCTGCGGAGCTAGATGGAGGATAAAGAGGATCCGAATCGAGGTCCATGGCATACGTAGGAGGTTCAGATACAGCTCTGCCTTGTCTTCGTCCTTGTCCTTGGGCTTGTCCGATATAAGTATGGTGTGTGGTGGGGTGTGCCAGTGTGGGAGGCTGCAAATGGGTATGAACGAAAGGTGCGGCAGCTGCACCACCCATGACAGTGGTGGTGGCTGTATTCGCCGGTACTGTAGCAGATGTGGTTGTATCCGTAATCGGTATGGTGGCATGCACACCCTCTACATCTTCATCCAAGTCTATAACTAAACCACTTAACTCGTCTTCCTCCTCCTCGTCGAAGACTTCGGGTGGCATCGACTGCGTGTACTGCGCTTGTCGTTGTCGTTGCCGATGGGATTGTGCTTGCGATCGTGCGTCCAAATACGAGGACCTCGAAGTTGAGGATGCGTCAACACCGGTACCACTCCCAGTGGCATTGACATTGATATCGCGGAGTGTAGTCGCACGTTGGAGTGAAGGCATTCTTCGAAGATGTCACTGCTGACTTTATGCGTATATCGTGCCAAAAAAAAAATATGACCCGCTGAAGTCTTCTTCTAAGTCGTTCTCCCCTTCAGAAATTGGTAGGTTCTCCCCTTGAGTTCTGGATTCTTGATTCTTGAGGGTAATGGCCGAAGAGAGAAACGTCAAGCTTCTAATGGGCCTCCCTTTTTATGTTCAGGCCAGTCGGGACAAAGAACGAGAATTTAAAGCAGTATTGCTGTGCGGAACGAGTAACAAACAAATCAAAGGCCAAAAACGTCAAGCGGCCCAACGTTGGTAGCTGGATGTAGAGGACAATGAGAAAATAGCGTGGGACTCTCATTTCATATGCTCCCATCGTGACTTGACTTGGCAGGTCGGGACGGCATGGCGCGTGTGCCGCTTTGGGCGGGATTCGGGTTCGGGGACTCAGGTCCAGGTTTAGGGGCGCGGGATGGACAGGAGTAGTGGCGAGCAGTGGTGACTCCGAGTTGTAGATGCGACCATAGAAGTCATGGTTTGTTATTCCAGGTCAGCGTGTTTGGGCTCCTGATTGACATGGCTCTAGATCTCGAACACAATCCGAGTATAGTCAGGACCGAGTAATAGTAAGTATTATCTTTCTTTCTCTCTTGTCTCCGTATACTCATAAGAGAGTCGTCCTATATCAACTCAAGACCGATCCAGAATTTATTTGTCCGGCTACGGGAAACTATTCCCTCTGTCCTGGTTCAAGTCAAACTCTGGGCTTATAACCAAATCAATGTTTTCTCGTCCTTCTTCTCTATTGCGCACTGCACATTATCCATGTATTTTCTTTGCGACTCATTGCTCGCCCCTCTTTGATCGTTTTATCTCTACACCATCATATCATAGCTGCGCCATCCCAAAACTCAGACTGAGACTCTGGATCAAACCCCTTTTCGACTGTGTACAGTATAGCACGTTACTTGGGTTACAATTCAAGCACATGGATACTGTCATAACAGTCCTGAAATCTAGGCGACAACTGTCTCTAACTAGATTTCCATTCCGCTACTCAAGCTCTAGCCCCTCCTCGACGATTTCAAACCTGAATCATAGCTGGAGCACACATTTAAGAAACCTAATAATAAATCGCGATTGGTAAAATGAGCGGCGAGAGTAAAAATGAGGATAAATCACAGAGCTTTGACGCCACGGCGACTTGAACACAAATTCATATGCACCAGCGCCGAGAATGAGGAATGCGGTCAAGGAAGACTTATTTGAGTATCGAAAGTCAAGTCCTCGATTAGCATGCCAGATGTTACATACAGAAGAAGTGCAAGTGGACCTGGAGTATTTCAAGTTAATCACATGTCAAAGTTCTACACCCCAGCCCGCAGGCTCACATATGTGAGCTTCGTCTAGACATATTGGCTAGACCCACCAATCGAGGTACCTATATCAGATCCGACTCAACGTGAGTGTTAGTCGAATCATGTACCTCCTGGACAAAACATTCGAAAGCCTAAAGCCAGTTCCTCCGATGAGAAAGCACCACGCTTCCAAAGGTACAGTCTCTGATAGTCAAGTCTCGACTCTCGACTGGATCAAATTCATGCGCACGTCTCAAAGCTCAAAATACTTGAAGATGAATGGGAAATAATGCATTCGCTGAGCAGCTTCAATAAAGCCATCTCAACAGCTAGCAGTCCCAGATAGGTTTTTGACCAGCGATGAGCACGCGCGTAATGACGATCGACCCATCAATAGGCTCGGCAGCTCAAAACTCAACAAAAAGGACATTCTAAGGAGACACGCGCCTTCTATAGATCTCATGACGATTAAAGCTTTTGCGATCAACTCCGAGTCAATCCTAGCACGAAGCCCAGCTTTCCCCGTCCTCCGGCATGGGGTTAGCTCTTTGGATCACCAAACGATAAGAAAGAAAGGAAAAAAGGAGATATCGCGGAGTATCTGAGCGAGAGCCAACTTGACTGTAAGATCATAGATCCCAGAATCGAGTTGATTGTATAGCAAAATGCCAATCAATCCAACTCACTCAGGTCACAATCCTCAAGGTTCCATGCGCTACAGCTCACTACCGTGCCCACCGCTAGACTCCGGGGGCGAATTCATCTGCCTCAAAATTTCAACAAAGATCTAAACACTGCAACACGCCAAGGTCTTGAGTCGGCTGTAACGCATGTATCAGAGTTGGCATCTCAGTTTTCCAAAGCTGATAAAGCTAGATATCGCGAAGCGCCTGTACGAAGCATCAATCAACTTTCGAGATACATTATATAGACTTTGAATTACTTTACCTTTGCTATTCCAAAGTTGAAAGCCTTGAATATATCTCATTCAAGACAGCATACTCGAGCAAGTATATCAAAGCCGAATGATGGAGAATGAGAGGTGTCCGGGACCCTGTCTATCAGTTGAGTATATCAAGATATGGGCCTCAAATTTTTTAAGGCTCAAGTTGAAAGTCTCGAGTCGATCGCGGCAGGGGGTGAGCAGAGCAAGCAAAAGCTGAGGCAGAGGGCACGGACGCGAAGCCCGAAACTTCGATCGCACGATTTTGATGGCCGACTGCGTGCCGCGCTGTCCTCCTCAGGGGCTGGGACAAGCTCTGCAACGAAGAAACCGCAGCGAATTTTTCCAGCCAAGCCTTCCATCAGCTTTAAAAAGATTGAATTTTCGCGTGTCAGGGATGTCTTTGCCATTAAAAATTGTATCTGGATATTGGAAATCATTTCGTATCTGACATTAGAACGCCTTTCTCTCGAGATTCTTGTAACCTTTCTTTAATCCCATTTTCTCGATGATACTCGCCGGCATGCAATACACAGGGTCCAAGTCAACGAGCCCGGGATATCCCAAGATAGAGAGGCCTCAATGAGGCATGATTTCCATTTAAGCGACGGAGGAGGTAATAATGGAGAAAAAATCACTCACCGGCAATACCAAAGTGTGTATGGAACACGTCAACCATATCTCCAGGTCGATCGGCTATGCCCCCACCTTCAGGATCCTAATAGAGACAATCTTGCGTCAGATACTTGCAAGGGTACTTGGAAATCAGTAGGCGAATGAAGTGGAGGCTGTAGTAGTCGTGTAAGATATCAACTTGATGTGTGGACAAACCACTCCCACAAGCGATGTGGGGGATTGACAGTTGTATCAAAGTTCGACCATGCCGATGCAATGTAGGAACACTCCAGACGATTAGCCTCAAGTATGATTACTCGACAAAGCGGCACAGTTAAGGAGTGGAGGCTAGAGTGTGGCGTTTTACTAGCCTATTCGTGGTGCTCCCTAAATACCTCAAACATCGTCAAGATGAATGGCAGATTCTCATCACTCCCGCGAACGCCGTAGCGAGAATTGAAACACGATCATGGCAAACACGCCAAAAATATGTGTAGAACTGTAACATACCTGCGCGCTTAGTATGAACGTAGACAGTTTCTCCACGTCGAGCCACTGCACTTTGTTCAATATGGACATGGCGGAGAGGACCCAAAAACTGTAGCAGACCTATATAACAATATAACAAAGGTCGTCAACTCATGGTTTGAGAGGGCATATATTTCCGCAGCATGCTGCGAAAAAGAAGGAAACCGACTTACATCTTCTAGTTTCTCTGGGCGACCATTAAGTCCTCCGTTCGGTAGTTGTCTTTCAGCAAGCCACCAAGCGAGAGTATCAACGTCAACGACATCGAGCCTATCAAGAATGGCCAGCGCCGCAACACACGTGAACACTATCGATGAAAATGTCATGATTAAACTCGGGAGAATCGATGTATCTGGTTAAACAAGCCTTGTGCCGCATGACTCTCAGCGCCCGCAACACTCCCAAAGCCTCCATCATAGTTTCTACATCTCTGAAGATATTCGACCACCTTCTCCCGATCCAACAAATCAAGTTTCCCAAGAAGACTTAACGCATTGACAGCGCAATATAGAAATCGAGTGTCTGTTTCACCGAACGCGTCTCCCGCGAACACACCAGAAGGTTGTTGGAGTGACAGAATGACTAGAAAAAGATATGATGTGAGAGAAGTTGAAACACAATACACATTAGCCTAACATTTGACAATGCGGTCGACATCTAACCGATCCAAGGCATCTTGCATAATCAGAATCTGGATTGCGCTAAGAGTGGAGAGAAGATGGCCGTCATGTTGCGGGTGAGCACCAAATGCACCTAGTCATTAGAATCATGTCGGCGCAATAGTTAGGCCAATGAGAGCAGACACATACCTGTCTCTTCATCCCAACAGCTCATCACGAATTCTATCATCTCCTCTCGATCTAAAGCATCTGGTTTATTAAGCATGGATAGAGCCGTGAAACCCCAATAGATCGCGTTCAGCCGAAGATGGCTTGTTAGATGATAAGCCAAATCATCTTTGCTCTGCGGGATCGCTGAATTAAACCCTCGATGACGAGAAGGCTATTTACCTGTCCCAACTTCTGAATATAGGAGACGTGAAGGTCTGCCAACAGTTTATCTGAATTTTCTGTCGCTGACACCGAAGAAGTTGATATCCCCGAAGATGCCATTTGCAGCCAGAGACTACAGCAATTCAAGATATCTGAAATTTAAGCCACCTAGTAGAAAATCCCCCTTGTTCGTCGGAAGGTACAGCCGGTAAAACCTGTTCATCATTCATTGAAAGTGATTGAGGAGCTATACTTTGTTTGATTTGTAGGAACTAACGAACGTAAAATCCGTTGAGTTGATGATTCCAGAGGGCCGCAGTCGTGTGCTTTCGAGCCAGCTGCAAATTAAACCCGCGAAACATGGTTAATATCACATTAAATGAAGATGAGCTATAATCCACTCCAATGTGTACAACACGCACCTTAAACCTGATCCGATATTGCCAACTTACGCGTTTCGGCCCTTGGTTTTGCGAAACCCGCGTGATGATGGCTACTACAACCAACTAGCCGCGAGGTAATTACTGAGAGTCTGAGTTTGTCTTGGGGGATTTTCCCCGTCCGAGAAAGGTGTAAAACAGGTGATTTTTGATGAATTGAGAGAGACTGGAAGATTCGAGGTCGAAGCAGATGAAGATGATCGAGATGGTTAAGAATCAAGATGTGACATGGCTTTCCCTTGTGGGAAGATTAATCACAGCGCATCATGCCGGGTTTAGGTTGGTATGTATCCCTCAGAAAATAGGATAATAGATTGAAGACATGAGACATAGTGTACATTGTAAACATATCCCAAAATGAATGAAATTGGTGAAATAGGATCGCGGTGTTCGAACGAAATGCAAAATAAACCTGAAGCCCAAGAAAAGGTCTTGTAGAACATGGGTGTATTCCTCTATACACCACATTCAATCGTTCCAAATGGCACTTCCATAACTCCTCAACGAAACAAAATGCTATCCGAAGATATCAATCGCCATGGCCAAATGACAGCCACGGTACTTTACGTGGGCGTGTCCAGGCCAGTCCAGGGGCTAGGATTAATCTCCTCGCTGAGCGGCATTTGATAAGTGATTTGTGCATCTAGACCTTCAATTCTAAATTTTTGCATCCTTTTCTTCGTTCCCTCTTCTTCGAAAGCAGTAAAATTGCATTTCACTGACTTGATGCGCGTCACTACGCGTGTCTTTTCGTTAATATCCTCTACTGCGCCAAGGTTCGTTGGTGAAGAAAGTGTTGACGAAGGGGAGGTGAACGGAGAGTCCTGTGGCCGGACGAACGCATTTTCAAGTAAGCCATCTTCCGAAAGGGAGTCGAAGGATAAGCCAGACTCAGGGATCCCCTCCCATCTGGAAGAAACAAAGTTGCAAAGTAAGACTTGCGATGCATCGCACATTGTGAAGTCAAAGCTTCGCAGTCGGGGGCATATAGGCAGGCCATCACTAGCGTTTGGATGTTGATGCGACGCCTCAACATCAAAACTCTCCGTTGAGTGATTTCTCTTCGACGTATTCGGTGGCCGTCTGATCGTTAAAGCCTTCAGAATTTGATTCTCCGTAATCTCTTCTTCCTTCCGCGGAACTGAAGTGACAGAAATATTCGGCGCGACTTCAGTCCCAATGTCACCTACCCCTTCACCTTGGCCCTCTTGATCGACAGTTCCACCAACAGGCACGTTTTCATTGCCTTCTTCGATCAACGGAGGCATGCCGAGAGAATATCCGCCAGAATGTACCCTCACTGCCCAGTGATGGATAATCAGATCCTTCAGCTGGGGTACCAGCCTCAAGCACGAAATGAACGCTTCTGCCAGAATCGTAATGGATTCGACATGCAATCTCTCTAACGGACATCGACTCCTCTCCAGTAACGTCCTGATCGCACTCAACGGCTCTGGTGCAACACTTCCATCTGGCCTTCCAGATCTTCCAAGGATCTCCAGCTTTCTTAGTTTGGGCGTGACCAGGTTCATGAGCGTATTACTCATATGGAAGGTGTTATGAAGGTGTTGGTCACCATCGAGGCACAAAACGGCCAGGTGAGGTAATGTAATTGGCATATCAAGTTTTTCGAAGGCGGGGAGAGTAGCGGTATGCGAAAGCGGAAATTTGAGAGTGCAGCTTTGCAGGTTCTCGCAATTCGCGAACGCGGTGAGCATCTCGCGAGAGTCAGAGAAGAAGAAAGCGATGTTGGATTCGAGGTAGAGTGTGGTGAGTTGGGACCAAGGAATTGAAGGGAGACGAATACCACCGCTGAAGAAGGTGAGTGTAAATGTCCGAAGTTTGGAGGCGCCCTCTGCGAAATTAAGGCTTTCGGGCCACCGATCGACTTCATCTGAGTCCAGAGGAGTCCGGTTGTCCATCAACGAAATACCCTCCAACAAGGGAACGTCGTCGACGGTCAATCCGATGAATGGCTGGAACATCTTCAACGGGACTTGGAAATCCAGAATCTTCCATCTTCCACACATCGGTAATATCGACTGAAGGAGGATCCCGCAAAGCTTGATTTCTTCCGCTGAATCACCTGCGAACCACACAAAGGAGACACTCAAAGGACAGGCACCAGAGCGGGTAAGCCACATCTCAATGAGATCTTTCTTCCTTTGAAAGCGTGAAGAAGATGAAGCGGGATTTGAAAAGTTGACGTTGGGCGGTACGATATGGAGGGACGACCAGACTTCTGGCGTTGCGAGGGATATTCGACGCCACTCGCTGCATACCCGGCCGAGTAGGACAGGTGCTTCAGATGCATGCATGACCGCATTTCTTGTGGAAGATAGACAGAAAACGAAAATTAGTTGGAGGATCTCTGGTGGGAGTCTCCGAACGGGAGATATAAGGGCTGCGTGGGCAGTTGCGATCTCGGAAAGCTGAGAACGCTTTGTATACAGCTCTTGAAGGGCAGCTTCAAGTTCAGCAGCGCGATCATCAAACAAAGAGATCTTCTGCCGAACTTCTGCGACGTATTGCTTGATTTCAGTGATTTGAGGTATGCTTGGGATGTAATTGGTGTATAGTTTGTCCGCATAATGATATGGTGGACTGGGTAGGACGTTGACGAGAGTTGGATCCGATAAGGCAGGGAATTCTGGAGGAGGGGACGCCGTTGAACGAGAAGACTGAACGTAAGGGTCATAAATTAGATGGCTAAGATATCGGGAACAGGTGAAACTTACCTGGTCACAACTACTTCGACCGTCAACCATATCAACTTGATGCGAAACAGCTTCTAGTGCTTTGCGCCATGAGCTTGATGAAGATGAAGACGTATGATACGCCGGGGGTTTCTCAGTCACCCACTTCGTATTCGGCGGGATGTTGAGATCAACATACAATGGCTGATCAATGTCCATAAAAGTCAAGGGCAGTAGACTTTAGCGTAAAATCTTTGCCAAATTGTACGGCTGGTAGGTTGTTTAAGACGAATTTGACACCTGATAGCCCGCTTCAAATACCAAGTACTGTAATTTGTACGATTGTCAAACAGTTTGGCGATGCAGATGGGGATACCAGTAGCCTTTAAACAACCGAGCCTGGTGTTCTTGGCTGATGTTAATTGGCATAAAATGGTTACAGTTTCTTGAAACTGTTGGCAGAGCCCGCTTTGATACAGACCCGGGGAAAAAGTACTGTAGTTCGACTAAGAGTCCAAAGCTCCGTCTCTCCGCTTTGCTGGCGAATTTAGCAGGTCGGCCCGGCAATAGAGCCTCAAGAACACGCTTTGTGGGTGTTTGCCAGGAGCCTTGACCATAAACCGCGTTTGACGGCCCATCAGATTTCCGTTCTTCGACTTGGACCTACATTTCGCCCGTTAATCGCAAGCTGGTATTGGCCGTTCGCTATTGTGCTGAATAATTGTGGTATATCGCCATTTTTTCTTGCGCGACATCATAACAATATTTTGAGAGGAGGTAGCATCTCCTCGTGGCTTCGGCGTCGTCAAGAATTTTGATGCAATCCATTGAGTTCAAACATGCATCTCAAACACGAAACACTTTGACCGAGCTCGGTTAGAGCCCCCGCTTTCTCCTTTGCTCACTGCTGTTATCACTATCAAACCCACTCCTGTTCCCGGGTATACTAAGGCATACCCTTCTGGCATCTTTTTGCGTTGCTCGGCTCTTGTCTTTTTAGTTATTCCACATCTTTATCATTGACACATTCACGGAATGATATGTAACGCCGATGCTCCACTGGACCATAATGTCAACTTTTTGAGCGGCGGTGCAAGGTGAATATCAGCGCTATCGCAACCAGGCCATCAAGCAGCTCCCCGAAGGGACAAGGTTTTCACCAAGATTTATTGTGGTTTACCATAGACCTGCTGGTGCTATAGACCTTCCGAGTTTCGCCACTCAACTTGGGATCTTGGTGTTTCGTTACCGTTGCGTGTCGCGGTTACACGTGGCCTAAAGTGCGTCTGCACCTGCCTGCACGTTTTGTTACGGTCCGTTCTGTTTCGTTTAAGGGAATTCAACAAAGTCGCAAAACAGCTATTCCACTTCACAACGACCAATCGAAACTTGCTTTTTCCGGAGAAGGACCACAATTAAACCTCCTCCGGTTTCAGGTCGCGTATATCCTCCTGGTTCATTCACCTCAGCCTCCATCGGTCGTTTCTACCTACCCTCAACCCACCTATCATCATCATCTGCAGGGGTGACGAGATCCTCCGTGATTGTACGGGATCACCCAACGGGTTAACGCATTTTTACATATTACTACACTGCGGATCCCTTTTGCAGTTCTCTTTTCAAGACCCTTGACTGTTGAAGGGACACGGATCCGGCGCCCACTACGATTTGCTGTGCGCAGCGCCTTGGCTACCTCGCCTTTCCCTTCCCAATACATCAGCCGACCTCAAGGGTAACGGCCTGTCTCTACCTGAAGCCTGTTAACTGCTACGCCCAGAGTGGGCTTCATCTCTCCCTCCACTACAAGTCCTTCAGCCCTGAGCCACTCCACTCATCCTCAACTATGTCATACTCATCTTCGTCGAACTCCTCCTCACCGTCTTCGAGAACGTCAAGTGTCGACTCTCGACAAGGTTTGCAGCACCTGGTTGATTATCCTCGAGGTGCAAGACCGGTGTACTCCTACCATACACTCGTTCGGTTTGTCTTAACCTTATTTCCGCCCGTCATGCCTCCCACTGATTTGCTCTGTGACGTGTACAGAGGGGCACTCTTGGATTCGCCGAATAAGCCACTAACGGCCAACCAAGTATGGGAGGCAATTGGGGTCAGGGTGCGTCCCCCACCATCCAGTATGATACAAAACTCATGTTGCCTTTGCCCGCAGTTTACGTTCTTCTTAAGCGAACGCGCTGCCCCGTGTCGGGTAAGTTGTCTCTGTTAGCGTTTTCCTCAAAGGTATCGATTAACTTTCAATCTTTTCCTTCCCTCCGATTATTCAGATTTATATCATCAACACACTTTCCAATACACCGTGCTTCTCCCCTTCTGCTCGTGGTGCTCAACAAGCGGAACTTTACTGGACTTACGATCCAAATCTCGATATCCAACTCGCCAATTCTCTGTTATCTGGTAGCTCCCGAAATGCTTCGGCAACAACCCTGGTAAACATCCACTATCAATGGGACAAGGACCATGGTTCAGATACTTCTTCCGAGAGAGAACATCAGACTGGAAGTGATGTCGAAGAGGCCGGTAGTAAAAAGAAGGGCAGGGGGAGAGGAGAACCAGGTGATTTGTTTAAGGAGTTGGATCTGGAGATGCAAGCTCAGGCATTGGAGGTCGAAGAAACGCCATCCGAACAGCCTCCCGCTCAACAACGGGGAAAAGTTTATCGAGGACAAGTGAAGGAGTCGCTGAAATCTTGGAGTCGTTGTGGAAGTCTACGACGGAAGCCAACTGTAATCGAAGGCGTCTCCTTCTCTCTCGGTGACAAACAACTCAAACGACGCCCATCTCAACAGTCCTTTGAGAAACTCCCGTTCCATCCCTCAATTGTCTCTCAATCTCACTTGGGGTCACGCTTAAACTCTCAATCTCACACTGCAGATCCGCTTCCTTCCCAACTACCACACAGAAGTCGCCACCCAGCGGCACCTTCCCATAAGCGGAATAATACCTCGTCCACAATTTCGCAACAACATGGAAGCAATCAGCACCGCCTGCCACCGTCAAGTTTCCATCACCATACCCAACCAGAGATCGTTTCTATACATTCTCAACGTCGATCATCAGTAACGAGTAGTCCAGACTCGAATAAGCCAAAGCAAGATAATGGTGGTGTGCGCCGTAAATCCCCGAAATCTAATGGTGTTGCGATCGGTGAAGATGTTGACCCGGAGATGGAGAAGGCCAAGCGGATGTGGGTACATGGCTACGGAAGCGGTTACGGCTCTGGGAATCCAGCAGATGAGCCCCCTCCGATGAAAGAGAAGTGGTCAAGTCAGACACTTCGAGAGATCACAAGCTCGAAGGTCTTGAGCTGGAAGAGTGCAAAGAAACAGAAACAAGACGGCTGCTGTATTATTGGATAAGGTTCGCATCGCAGGGGTTTTTGGAATTGACTTTTAATTTCCCTCTTCACTCTTTTCAAATAATTTATTCCTTCTTTTTATGCCTTTTTTCATCTTCTCATGCACTCTCCCCTGGCAATCTCATTTCAGATGTAAATTATCATTGTATGACTTTATTCTTCTATTGCTTACCCGTAGATGGCTTATGTTTTCTGACATCGCTATTCCAAATGGCGTATGTACAACACCCTCATTTCCGCTTCCTCATGTTGTACATTCTCTACATTTATCCTTACCACCTCGTCTCGTGTACTATTAAATACGTACGTTGTACAGTAATTGTTGTTGTTATAACACCCTTGTACATACCGACTTCATCTTGACATTAGTTGCTCCTAGAGTGTAAATACGCCATCAAAATGCACACCAAGCAGAATGCTTTCACTGTGTATCAACGTACACGTATCTTATTCTCAATTTCCTAGGAATAAGCAATACAGTCGATGCAAAAACCCTAAAGTCGTACAACTTGGGCGATCGCCTCTATTACGTGTGTTGTGCTCCTCAAATATCAACGAACTGGAGATCTAATATCTCGCTAAATATCAACAACGATCTTCTGAGGCCTTGTCCAAATTGGTCCTTTGCGAATGTAATCGCCATATAAGGAAGTTACATGACCAAATCAGGTTGCATGATTTCTAACGACGCTTTTGACGTTGACGTTGACATGTGCCAGTCACCGGCCTCAAAGTACCCCATATCATTTGTTCTTTCTGACCGCGGGAATTCATCATGTCAGCCCGAAGACACTTGTTGACTCGAAGTAAAGCTGGCATACACTACACACGCTTCCTCCAGTATTATTATCAATTCTTCGAGCTCTTCTTTCTGACATTGAATTAGACTAGAGGAATCGGCTTGGAAATCTACCCCACGACAAATGAGGAATCTCAACTTTCCTTGGTTCATCCCCAACATATTCAACAACTGGCAGAAGCAAGAGGCGTCGGATCGCTCGATTTCGCATATGGATCTCGGAAACAGTAAAGAAATTCTCATGTCCGGCATGTCACGGCGCTGACGCCTCGCATCATATGCGGTTGGGCGGCTATGCGCTTGTGTTGAAAGTATCTACCCAAAGCCAATACATATGAACAAATATAATTCTACATGAGAGAGAACAAATGTGAGTATTTTTTATTATCTTTGCGTGATGACTTAGCTCGAGGCGACTTTGCACAAAAATATGAATTATATACCTTGATCCAAACCTCTACGAAAGTCAACAAATCTTTCAGGACACGACATACGAAATGATAAGTAGACAAAAACTGCACTCAATCCTACCTGCTAATTTGCTGATAGCCCAAAGTGGCCGACAAGCAATTTAAGCGCTTGACCATCACACTGGTGCAACTTGCAAGTCGTCAAGTGACAACTGATACTACCCAACGTGCACTAATGTACCTGAATATCAGTGGCATAGCACTGATATAGTAAGTCCGGAATGAGGAGGAGTAGAAATAGGGTTTTATAATGGATTATCTATTGCAAAGGTGAAATACAGTTGCAGGCTGCCGCCTCTGGTCCTGTGAAAACTTTTGCCACTCTGATGGCCGTGATACTAGACTAAACCAAATCTAGAAGTACCCCCCATACCCCCCAGCGTGAGAACAGTATGCGAAATCGAGCGATCTGGCTCCTCTTGGGCAGAAGTGCCTACGTGCGGAGCCTTGTGAAGGTAAAAATTGACCGCCCTGACGCCTAAGATGTTGAAAGCTCGAGGACGCTAGTCAGCGGCAAGTAACCCCGTCAGGTCTCGACCATTCATGAAACTAACTTTTTTCCGAGATGATCAAAAATTTACTACAAGCTTCTCAAATCTGGGCCGGTCTTCGAAGTTTGAATCCGCAGGTCTTCTTGTATGTTCTCGTTTTCAAAATTTAGGCTTCTTTCACTCAGAAGTCGGCAGAAAGCGCCCGTATGTCGCCATGGCCACATTCTGTCTGAGAACTTCAGCACTCATTGCCGTTTCGGCTCGACACATATTGAAAAGGCTAAGCCCTAATAGGCAGCTTCCGATGTGAAATTTTATGACAAGACGTTACCGGATTCAGGGTGGAAACTTCCTTCGCTGGTTGCCCATTCTCAGCCGCTTGAAACTGCAAACCTAATCCATGGTTCGCCTCTTTCATGCTTCTGGTCCAAAGCTCGAACCTTTCGACACTTTGGCTCTGCTACTCAGAATATCGATTTCTTTGCACTTTCCGTGAATTATTCTAAATGTAGATACCTCTACGCTTTCTCGAGTTTTGATGGCGACAACAACGGGGCTCCAAGAATCACGTAAATTCGAAGCCTCTAGCGTGGCTGATCTATCCTATGGTGAAAACTATAGGCTAAGCATAACTCGGCTTGCTGGCTTAAAGGGGAGGTCCTCCCTAAGTCTTCCATACTTAAACGCCTGTTTTAAAACCGCCAACCCAGTCTTCCCTTCCCTTCGTTTGACTATTTCTCAGGACCTACTCCACTAGATTCCTTCTCCCCCTCATCTCGTCGACATGAAGCTCTTCGTCACTCTTTTTACCCTTGCAGCAGTTCTCTTCACGGCCGTTAGCGCATATGAGACAAATGCTCAGCGCATGGCAAGAGGATTACCGCCCATGGCCCCTGCCCGTCGTTCCACAAGAGTTTCAGGTCCGTCATTTTGTTGCTATAGCTCTTTTGCGTCGACCGAACAATATCACAGCGGCGCGAAGGAGTGAGCCTTCGGGAGGTATCAATGGTTCTTGCAATACAGGCCCTGTTCAGTGTTGTAAGAAATTGCCTGCCTCCGTTTTGCTGGTGTAGCGTATTCACCGTCTTTCTAGGTAATTCCATCACTTACGCCAGTGATGCCGGTGCGAAAACTATCATTTCGGCCTTGAGTCTTGTCGTCCCAGATGAGACGGCTGTGGGTCTTACATGCCAACCCCTTACGGCTCTAGGTATTGGAGGCAATGGATGGTGCGTGTCGATGAACTCCCGAAAAAAGTGAAGGAATGAATGAATCTAACTATTTGAACTACAGCCAAAGCCAACCTGTCTGCTGCGAAAACAACGACTTTGAAGGCGCTATCGTGATCGGGTGCTCTCCCAGTAAGTTGCATCAGCTTTGCGATCAACAGGTCAAAGCTCATCGTGCTATTCAGTCAACATCAATTTTGTCCGCTAGTCAACCCTTTCTACTTATCCTGTTCTTTGCCTTGGGTCGTAATATCCTAGGCGTACTTTCTTTACTTAGATTGAACCAGACGTGATTCACTCATTCATCACGTTCCCTATATTTATATACCCGCTGTGGCTAATAGCTAAATCTTTATTTTGGTTCAAATTCTGAGGCTCGTATATACTGCAACGCGGTAGAAATGATGCTTGCCACTGCCTACTGTCGCATTGTCTCTTGCTGGGTCTTATTACCAGAGCCCAAGGAGGTCGGATCAGAGGAGACAATACATAAATATCCGTCCAAATGGTTTCTACATGATGTAGGGTGTTCGATGCTGACTGAACGAGCACTCACAGTAATAGTCTACATCCATCAAAATCGCCTTCGGCAAAGTACTCGCTACTGCTTCCATGAACGACGGAACGGGATGTGCATGAGAATTTGATTGCAGGCATGCTAGGCGTAACTTGGAAAGCCCCCAATTTGGATATCGGCGAGGTTGCATTAGCTCTCGGAAATCGTTCTACATTAAATAAGATCGACACTAGCGTCAGCGGTCGAGAAACATCGAATTGAGAAATACTAACTAAAGTCTTGCCCTGGTCCCATAGCCTAACCTCTGAACCGCTGATATCCGCGCTACTCCGCAAGTATTCGATCGACAACTCCAATAGTCGAGGTGCCTTCTGAGCGAGCACGTCGAAGGTTTGGGGACATAGAGACAAAAGGCGAAATTCGAATCGCTGGAGTTTGATTTTTTGCGGTTCAAATGTTGGGAGGTTGTCCATAATCTCGGTTAGATGTTCGAAAGTAAGATAGTGGTGTGTAAGGATGAGCGTAGTAATGTTGGGAGCGATGTCCACGAGTGGGGGTAACGGTGCATTACGACGATGAGGGACTGTGGGCAGTTCAATGTTGAGGCTTCGTAAGTTCGGGAATTTGAGGCTTCCGAATTCAACTGTCGTTGGTGTACTAGATTTAAGCAACCAATCCGCGTACTCATATCCGCTGGAGTGAAAACTGGTTTGTCGGGGATGTGCGGATAGGGTAAGGTTTTCCAGACCACTGGCTTGATTGAAAAGAAAGGTTGTCAATTCATGAGGTGTAGGAAGTGTTGCCGAGTTGAAGATTGCACAGAGTTGTAGTCGCCTGAATGGCTTTCCAAGCGGAAAGGCGGTAAAGAGAGGTTTGAGATCTCGAGGAACAAGCGTAGAAACGCTAACGGTGATCAAAGTCTTCGAGAAGGTCTCGAAAAACGTCTTGAGCGTCTTGTATGAGGCAGCGTAATCCGCGTTAGTCTGGCTGAATCGACTATCCACCAGAGAGAACTCGAATTCCTCCAAGCTTGTCAGGCTTGAAACCCGTTTTATGAGGGGTTTCAAGAGCGATGGCAACTTCAGAGCGGTCGTGTCAATGGAAAGCTGAGTTAGTTTGGGTCCGAGTGAATCAGAGTGATACAAGGAGTCCAGAAAGTCCATGAAGAGGGGCGTTAATGCGTGGTCATGCACCACTACCGTTAAGTGCCGGAGATTTATGCACTTCTTGATTGCCGTCGATGCCAAATGGAATATGCGTTCAGCAGGAACGGGTATCGTAGAACGCAGCTTGCGACTTATACTCAGGGATTTCAAGAAATTGAAGCCTGCCTCTAGACTACTGGGTCCTGAGGGTTCGGCGCTCGAGCCTTCGTTGGATTCGTCCATGCCTGGAAGGAAGGCTGGACGAATGTACAAGCGTTTCACGCGTTCTGCTATGCTTGGGCTCCTAAAACCATTGAACATCCTGATTGAGAGAGAGCCTACTGACGCTCACCTCAATTGCTTCAATACCTTCACCATTTCTTCATCGTCATCTACCAGACGAATTTCTTCGTAAATGTCATTCAATGCCAGTTCGAAAAGTAGCCTGTTGATGCTCAACATCTTGTGGAGTGCAGACCTGGGAAGATAGGCCAATATTTCGAGCCATATTTCGACAGGAAGGTCTGGAGTAGCCATGGTTGAAAACAAAGACGACGGTGACGGATCCGTTCAAACTCCTGTCCAATTTAAAGCAGCCATAGGCGGTGATGTTCCCAGAGTACCCTGACACCCTCAGCCTCTCAACTGCCAAAGTAGCACTGGTTTACCCTTGCAAATGTACCTAAAGAACAATGTCATGTGCGATGAGTTAGATTAAAAATGGGTCTTGCCTTCGTTTAGTAGCATTGAACAACGTTCATCGTTTCACCAAGCAACCAGTATGTATGTATCTATAAGGGCATTATTTTCCCACAGCACATTCTGAGAAAGTGGCCCCTGACTAATTTTACCCTTGCAATGACTCCATTTCTTTGACCACCACCTTCGTTGGCTGCTTAGCTGTTACATTATCCGCTGTCTCACAAGTAATTTTTGCTATGGGAGCCTACTACGATGAAATCGAGATCGAGGACATGGCTTGGGACGCCGAGAAAAAGGTGTACCATTACCCATGTCCTTGTGGAGATCGGTTCGAAATCTCACGACGGCAACTAGCTGACTGCGAGGACATCGCTACATGTCCTAGCTGTAGCCTTGTGATACGTGTTATATTTGATCCTGTGAGTAGATTCATGATTTTTGCAGTCTTCTGACTGAGATCCTTCCCCGAAGTTGGACTTTGAAGATGAACCAGAGGACGACGAGAGTTCCGCAGAAGAGCAAGAAGGGGAAGATACCTCGGAGGACGACGAAAGCGATGAAGATCACTTTGAAGATGCTTTAGAGAAGCTTACCCTTGCGGACGAAGCTCCAAAGTCTGTCTCCGTTGCTGCTTGATCGAACAAGAACGATGCATATACCAACACAAGGATTTTTGCATCGCTATTATTCCTTCTCGGTAAGAAAACAAAACTTTGTGAAACTTATTGAAAGTTCTAACCTGATTTTAATTAGTAAAACTTCCGTCCGGAAATGCATATTCTGCCTGGATTCTGTTCGTATGGAGGGCAGATCACCATAAAACCTCGCAAAGAACGTCCCAAGACTGTCGCTAGCTTAAGGAAGTTTTTGATAGTTGATCAAAGCTCAGGTGGTGAAACGGTACTACTTCTATAAGTCAAAGTTGTTCTGAAAAAAATATTCATATCGTCCATTAAAAATCTCTGATCTTCGTCTGGGATCCAACTTTACTTCGTTTGCCATTCTTCGCGTCCATTGGTAACTTACTTTCAGATGAAGCTATATCTAATCAGTCAGCAGGTGTGTCCATGTGGTGGCGTGATTTGAGATTTGCCGCTCATTTCGCTTCCGCCGCATCTCCCTCGTGTGGCCGATGGCGTTGAATAAGCACTGGACTTGACACTCTTGACATCCTTTCTTTCTTCCCCAACTATGTCAGCAGAACGTCTTAAAACTACGACGGCGACGAGTACCGACGAAAGGCAACCACTTCTCCAGTCGACTGAAGACAGTAATCATGCAGTTGTCGACATGACATCTGAGGGTGAGGTTCATAGAAGAGAGTTCGGCGAACCTGAGACAGGCAAAGTCGAACATTTGACTTGGAATTGGGTCGCATTCTATGTGGTGCTTTTCATTGGTGGTCTCGTAGCTTTGGGACTGCTTATCAAAGGATTCATTGACGCGGGGGATAAGGATGTGAGTGCACTATTTTTGTGCGATGGGGTTGCATGTATCTAACGAATAATATCAGTTTGACCTTGCCGGGGCATTGAAAATGGCTCTAGGAGGAGGTCTGAGCGGCGCTGCGGCGATGGTCTTACAAGTTCTGACTCTTATGGTGCGGACACCTTCCCAATCTTTTCTTACAAAGCGATATTGAACCACCGTGAAGCCTCTCCGAACTATTATGAACTATCAATACCGCTTTGGAACATCTCTCTCTCAAGCCACACTCACTCTGTACAACGATGGAGGCTGGACTCGATACTATCACGGGCTTACAGCAGCTCTATTTCAAGGCCCCTTGTCTCGCTTCGGAGATACAGCTGCCAACGCTGGTATCCTGGCACTACTGGAGTCGAACGCGTACATGAAGACATTGCCCACCTTGATCAAGACAGTCTTCGCTTCGTTGGCCGCAGCTGCGTTCAGGATTATTTTGACTCCAATCGACACTGTGAAGACGACTCTCCAAACTCAAGGAAAGCCTGGTTTGAGGATACTGAAAGCAAGAGTAGGTGTGTTCTAAAGTCTCTTTCGTTTTTAAAACCTGATCAATTTATTTTTGACTAGATCGCAAGATATGGTATTAGGACGTTATGGTATGGAGCTCTTGCGACAGCTGCAGCAACCTTCGTCGGACATTACCCAGTACGTCTAGCCACCCTGTTCTATTCTGGTGCTTACCACCTTCCAGTGGTTCGGAACGTACAACTATCTGGAAGCTCACCTTCCTGAAGCCCATTCTACCCTTCAGAATCTTTCTAGACGTGCCTTTATCGGCTTTGTGGCGTCTATCGCTTCTGATACGATCTCCAATTCTCTTCGTGTCGTGAAGACTTACCGCCAAGTCAACGAAACCAAGATAGGCTATATGGCAGCCGCCAGAGCCGTTATCTCAGTCGACGGTCTCAGAGGTCTCTTTGGCAGAGGTCTCAAGACAAGAATACTGGCCAACGGATTGCAAGGCGTGATGTTCTCTATTCTTTGGAAGTTCTTCTTGGATTTGTGAGTCTCACTCTTTGCTATTCGTCTTTCAGGTGTTTTTCCCATGAATGAAGGGAAGAATGGAATTCTACAAGAATATCGTGATGCTAACGTTACATGTATCTTGATGCAGGTGGAATGAGAAGACTAAGAATGAGATCGTCAACTAAACTAGTTGCTGGACGAGGCGAAGACCCGGGGAGATAGAAAGACAGGTTAACTACATAGGTAAAAAAAATGCGTTTGAATCAATGCATGAAAGCCTTCATGAACACCACGAGGCCGCGGAATAAACATAAGATCGATCTGAGGAGAGAGACTACGAGGAGATTGTAAGGACGAGGAAAAGCTACATATGAGGAAGAAATACAAATCAGAAAGCGGAATGGCTGAGCTGGGGTTGAGGGCAAAGACGTTCAAGATCTGGAAGGAATACAATCGAAACACGCAGGCAGGCAGAAAGTCAGATCGAAACGGATGCCTCGTGTCTGAACTGCTTGCAGGCTAACAGCAATTTGCAAAGAGGAACAATGGAGGAGATATGATGGAAAACGGGCGACAAAGGAAGGGAGAAGACTGTCAGTGCCTTCTTATCTCTGTTCGAGCCGAAGGCGATCGCGTATCAAAGTATTGATATTCCAATCTGGTTGAGTGGCTCCGAAGTCTGGTCTTCTGCAAAAAGTCGCCACCGCCGGTGTGTATAAGACACCTTCACAGCTGCACTCGATTCACTGCACCTCCACCACGTCTTCCTCCTCCTCCTCCTCTTCCCTTACCTCCTGGATCTTCTCCACCTCTACCTCCAAACCTAAATCTCTCAGCTCCACGAGCCTGATAAGGAACTCGTCGTCGAGATTGATGTTTGGTCGCACACGAACGTGTTCGAGCCTCGCCAGACTCATTTCGCTCGAAGGACTGCTCATAGGACTAGATCCACCAAACTCTACGAACGACTCGGGCTCGTCAGATCTCAATCTGCTCTGGAGCATATCGATAAACGTGTCCAGCTCCCGAGCAGCAGCCGAGCTCACAGTCAGCTCAAGCTTCTTGAGGCGCGGGAGTAGCATCCCCTCCATCGCGTCCTCTGAAAAGAAGTTTCTTGTCAGGGCTTCTAGGAGATATCGCGTGACCGTCTGTTCCGTCGCCACTCCGCCTCCGACACCACCTCGGGGGGTATGGCTGGACGTAAGTACGATGAGACTGGTAAGTGAAGGTAGGTGCTTGAGACCTTCTACGAGTTGGTCATCTGGTAGCGACGTCTTGCGAAGGTGAAGGGTTCGAAGGGCGTGAAGATTCGAAAGGAACTGTATGAATTCGTTCCCGAACGGGCTGTTGAGATTGCAAATCGTAAGACTTTCAAGGTTGGGGAGGTGGATATGGGGAAATAGCGGGGAAAGGTCGACGAATTCGTTATATGGTGGCGTCATTATCGATAGCGAGGTAAGCTGATTGTGATATATGTGAGGATAAGGCGTTGGAAGCCCCGGAGCGGTTGGTAGAACTGGCGTGGCGAGTATTGTATGTGGTGCGGGTGGGCCACCCTCTACGAAGATATAGCTCAGCTTAGAGAGCCGCTTGCTGCGATCGAGAACGTCTAAACACTCGACAATGTTGCCTGAGAGGAGGGGGATGTCTTGTAGTTGAGCCCATGGGAACTTGAACATGGTTGGAGAAATATTGACGCATTCTAAAGAGCGTAATCGAGGTGCAAGCTCGAACATGTCGAGGCTTGCTTGACGTGAATGGGGCGGAAGGGGACCATCGTCCGCTGTTCCCAGGCTGAGATTCATCAGCATGGGTAGACGACCGCGAATCCTCTGGAACGAGGCGAAGGCGCGGTAGGGGAGGTAGAAGAACATGGTTCTCCATCGTTCTGAATGTTCCAGGATCTTTTCGAGGATGGGATGGGTGTTATCGAAAGGGGGGTTTTCCCAGAAAAGGTAGAATGTTAAGGGGCATGCAGCTGAGCGACGTAGCCAAGTGTCGACGAGCTCCGGATGCCTGTTTGATGATTGGCCTTCGAGTTGTACCGACAATTTTGACCACAGATGAGGGTTGCTTATAGCTGCGGACCTCCATCGCGCGCAGATCTTTGAGAGTTCGAGCGGTATTCGAATGGTATTGTCATCGTCCATACTGTCCTCGACGCACAGGAGAAATATCTCCGATAGCAGTTCGATAGGAAGTTTACCAGACGGGCCGTGTCCTACCACAGACGCGGAGGAGGTAGCGTATCGCGATGCGTACGATGAGACTTCCATCGACAGTGATCTATCAGACGGCTGTCAAACCGGAAATTATCGCGTGGCTCAGAGCAAGGCGGGTTACTACAACCAAGTAGCTTATCGGACCGGCTTCGGATGCTTGAAGCAAGGAAGAATAGGGCAAAGTCGACACTGTGCTCTGGTAAGGAGGCTGAGTTTAGAAGGTCGGGATCGTGTGATGCGATGGCACTGTAGATCCAAGTTTGCCCGTGTGCATGTGGGGTTTATCAAACCTCTGCACCTCTTTAAGCCCAAACAAGTGGTCTCAGAGAATAGTCAGAGGGTCACTTGATTAAGAACAATTATATTCTTTTAGCCGTGCAGCCAATAGAAGAGTTGTAATCGTTTCTTCTCTTCCGTGCAGATTCCCGGAACGACTGTCTGAGAATCAGGAACAATCAGTGAGGATCGTGAAAACTCTTAGAAGGCGTTCAAGGTTGACATACATCCGCTGAATATAACCAAGGGTATTCGTCAAAGCGATGGGGGTATAAGGACGAGGGAAATAGTAGGCATGGTGGACGTCGTGTTTAAGTAGCCCCTGTGCTTGATCGTGATATGATCGGCTTGTCGATGCAATCTGTCCACCAATCCTGATCTTATCTGTTATTTGCGTACCATCGATCCCGCAAACAATGGGCTCGGAACAACACTTTTTTCATGCTCACTGTCGTGGATGTTCCGTTACTCGAGGAAATTGCGAAACAATGATGAGGTCGCCGCCTATCGAGAGACTATTCAGACTTTTGAGTTGACATTCGCTGTTCTGGTTGTTTCGTATCTAGTCGGATCACCCTTCGAGTCGGACAGCGGTTTAGTAAAACAGCGTGTGAGGTAAACGTCTCCTGCGTGCCTCATTCTTTCACTATCTAAATGAATTGCCTCAAGAATCAAAATCATGCTCATGTTTTTCAGGCAGTGTGGAAAGTGTGCGAAATCAAGATGTTTTAAAGCTACATGTCGTGTACAGAGTATTCAAATGTACAATTATTCCAAGACCAAAAGATTAAGATATGGGTATATAAATCGTGAATTTGGGCGTGTATATCGTCGATTTAATAGATTCATCCGCGAAGCGAGGCAGCTTAGTATGTCCTGCCCACTCTACGAGTTGACCGACGTCCTGTGCGCATCCCTGATCTGCGAGAACCGAAGCATCTGCAGCAGAGAATGTCCAAGATTACGTCGAAGATTGTAACGATCACCTGGAGAAATAGTTAGTCTTCATTCGATATCCTAAGGTGCGTAGTCAACGTACCGTTGTGATAGCGCCAATAATGGTCATGATGACATTGGCAATGGCTGAAACGATGGCGTTAAGGCCGCGTCCGATAGCAGAGAAGATTGAGCCCTTGAAATAAATATCAGTAATCGGATATTTAAGAACAATATAGAGATGTATTCACCATTGCTGATAATTGAATTGAAGTTTTGAGTGTTGTTGTTAAGGTGGATGTGAAGGTGTTTGTAAAGAACAGAGGAACGAAGCTCGGGCTTTATATTGCTCTCCTCAATGCAGTGGCGTCATAGGTACAAAAACTGAAGTCGTCCAGGGCCCAGGGCATAGAGAATTGAAGCGCTTTGGATATAGAACTGCATGACGATTCTCCGTCATGGTGTGGCGCGCCAAAACGTTCCTTATCCACGTTGTGTAAGGTACGACGTTCAGAATGATGTCATTGATGCGGTTATTTTCGGAAATCTGAGTTCATTTTGTCAATGAATATAGATAATTTAGAACGCGTTCAAAGCACTATTATCTCTGAAAGAACTCACAATTGCAGTGCCCTTGAGAAAGAATGGTTTTTATAGAAGCATTATTGCCTCGGTTTCGTAGAAGTTCTTGGTTGACAATGCAGGTTTAAGAGGGGCAGAGGCCAAACCTGGCACACTGGCGTTGAATATTTGTTGTTAACTTTTTGAGTGCAAGAATCAAGTTTAGTATCTTTCGAGCCTTCGAGAAAGTGCGAGGCGGTTACAATTGGTGACGACTTCATAATTTCATTGATGATGCGTCATAGAATCATAACTTAGCTTGAGGCTCTCTCGCTCATTGGTGGGATATATTCGGATCAACGGATCATATACGCTTCACGCACTATCTATGCCGACCGAAGGCAAGATAAGTTGAGAATGTTGAACGTGATTTACGGCACTGACAGAGCATTGAGAAGACGAGAAAGCGTCAATTTCTCACAATTGTCGATGGAATGTGCATAGACAAGTTGATAGCACACCGCTCAAGTCCACAACGGGCGCTAATGTCAAGGGTGCAACAATATTGTTTGTATGACACCAGTGGGTCGAAATCTTGCGCATCGGAGAAATTTTAGACGACAAGTACTATTAAATTTCCTTCGTACTTCTACTGTGCCTCTGGTCATACACCATGATTCTGGAGAGGAGGGCCTTTGGTAAACATTCTGGATAAGAAGGGGTTATCCAACCTAATCTCAGCGGACCCTGCAGCTTGCCCATAAGATTTATGTGGCTCTATTAATTGGCATCACCTCATTCTCTCTCACCTATAAGTGAGTAAGGCGAAGCGTTACAACATTTACGCATGTCAATATGCCGTAGCCAAGCAGTAGGGCCAATTTGATATCGTACTCAAAATTTTCCGTGAACAAACACGTCTGTCCAGATCTTACGAACTCTATAATTGGCTAGCATGCGTACTCACAGAAGGCTGTGATTAGGTTGGAGGATACTCATGTGGGCTGCGTACTACACAGCTCCGAGTCGATGCAGTAGTGTCTATAGTAGCGCTCTGATCACTTGCCGCAAAGCGTAGCGGTGTTACATATCTACTTTCTTCATCTCTTACCGCCAGAAGCCCTGGCTGTCCAAGCTTCAAATCACGATAAACTCTAGATGTTAAAGCGTTGATAATAGCGAAGTCGGGGAAAGTCAGGATGTAAAAGAGGACATTGAAGGCAGGCGACTTCGATACAAAGAAAAGGAGGAACATGATAAGCTCTGGGATCTTGATGCTTGCAGTCAACCTTGAAATGTAGGATCAGCGCTAAACCGCCATGTCAACCATAATAACCATAATAAGACGCACACGCAGTAGAGTTGGCTATCCCTGAGAAAGCGTTCAGACAGGGATCGGAAATGTCGTCTGGACGGCATTTGCCACTCTGTCCTACCCTGATGGCGGGACTGGGTATCCCGGCGAGCAGGAGCCAGTTTATATGTAATAGCGATGCATACGAGTGCGTCGAAGACAGTGTCGAGGAGTGGTGTCGGAAGTATCAAGTATTTTTGTTTGGGATCTAAAATGCTGAAGCAGTACATTGTTGGGCCCAGGTGACTTGCGATGAAGAGACCAGAGCCGAACATGAGAAGGAGGGAAGCCACAATCAGGCCGCCAAAGATTGCGAAGAAGGATTTGACGACCCGATTATATGGGTAGACAGCACATATTCGGGTGAAGAAAATGTACGATACACACGTCCTGTTCGTAGCAATGCACGTGTTGTTGATGATTGATAGAGCAGCGCAGTGCTGGACTTTCATAGCTACGAGTCAATGTGATTGTTGATCAGAGTTGGATTAGAAGACTGGACAACAGACGTACTATCTCTGGCCGTATTAAGCAACAGAACCATCACCCCTGTGAGCCTCCATGTGCGACATTTTAGAATCAACCTACAGAAAATTCACTCCAATGCCCACCTCAAAAGAACGAAGACGAAGGTGTTGAACGAGAACTTCGTCGTAAAGACTACCAAATGATCTTTTCTGAGGCAACTAATAAAGTCCCAAATTGACGCCTAAATGATAAGAATATGAATAATCAGAGCAGAGTTTAAACAAAGCCACACACCGAAAGACTCCCAACAAGAAGATAGCTTGCTAGCTCCTCGTATTCCGCTCTCAAAGGGACTTTGTACAGTCCAGCGACCATGGGGTTGAGGATAGCAGGTTGCGAATAGGATGACTCTACGTGATTCGGTATAAAGTCAGACGGTTTCATGAGCTGGATGAATGTATTAGGCCTGAGGTTGGGGGGATTCAACATTAATATTGTCCAGTTGTTTGAACCCGCCTTTTCTAGTCGTATGACATAGTAGATAAGCAGACACCCATGATTATTTTCGGTACAGGGTCGTCACTGATGTTGCCAAATGCCGCTCATCTCAGAAATGCTGATAAGAAGATTGAGTAATCTCAGGTAAAGGGCATAGAACACCTGCTACGCCTTCGCCATCTGTTATGGTATGTTAAAGAAAAGGCGGCCCCGGATCTAGCGCGTTGTTGATCCCCCCTATGAGTCGATGATGATCAATTAGTTTTATGCGATGTGGATGATCTGATCGTGTTAGAGTGATCTCCGCAAACCACACTTCACCGAAAAGTTGTGAGGACCAGTAAAAGCAACATACATGCTGTTCGAAATCGTTTGACGAACGGCGGGATATCATAACCAACTGCGCCGCTGGGACAGGTAAACCTTAAAAATAAAGTTTCATTACACAAGGAACGTACAGCTGTTTGACAAGGGAATTAGATCTAAACCCCAGTTGGATAAAGCTAAGCTTAAGGAGGGAGAACATAAGCGGCTATACCTTCATCATCAAAGCCAAGTCGATAGCTTGCTTCATTGCGCTCAGTCAATGAAGTAGTAAAGAAATGGTCGAAGAGACGTCCATTCCAGAGTCGAAAAAGAGGAATTGCTGATGACTGGGAAGGAAGCATTGGATAGACGTAGCCAGCGATGCCTTCAAAAACGTAGTTGAGATCACCGACGGCTCTCGTCACTTCGGCAGTGGACATGGTATAGAAGTGATCTGTTGCTTGGTGATGGTACAAGCGATAAAGGGGCACCAGCCCTTTCCCAGTTCCATCGAAAATCTTGCAAGCAACTCCTTCGGCGATGTAATTGAGATTTTGTGTAGCATTATTATACTCGTTAAGATCAGTGGTGTAGAAGTGATCTGTGACACCACCAGCCCTGCAACGATACAAGTTTACAGGCGCCGGACCATGCGAGATTTCGGAAGTACTTGGATAAAGAGTGTTCAGGAGGTCAAGGACAGTGGAGTTCGGGGATGGTTTGTGGGATAAGACGTCGTCGAGCCTGTCAATTGGGCGATGACTTGGTTCGCCTACGAATCGAGTGATTGTTGAGGCGTACACAAAAAGACCGGAGGCCCGAGTCACGAGTTCGTCGAGGATCTCTTCAGAAGGCCAGTTGGAATCTGAGGTTGTTGATGATAGAGAATCGCGATGGTTGGGGTCGTGAGCTATGGCGTAAAATTCACTTTTATAGAATAATCGGATGTCCTGGTCAACCTCCGAATCACGATTCAAGACGATCGTAGATATTGTTGGAGGTTTGGTAGGAGAAGACAGTAGTGTCTCGTGCCATGGTTTTGGGCGGCATGTAATGAAGAAGCGAAGGGGTATCGGGGTGACCTGTAGAGTAAAGGCGAGAAGCTGAGTGATGCGGAGTTGCCAACGGTCGTCTTCGCATTCGTCCAAGCCGTCAAGCACGACGACGATAGGTTCACCTTCGATCCCTACCTCGAGGATAGGCTTCACAATGAGGCGTTCGAGCTGGATGTCGATATCCTTGTCAACGATAGCGGGATCATCATAGACAACTTTGTCTATGGCACTTTTCAAGGCGGGCTGAGAATTGGCAAGTTGATAAGCGATGGTAGTAAAGATGTATCGACGACTGTTGCGGCCTGTCAAGTGTAGGAAGAAGAAGTTGGCCCCGAGACGGTTTTGTTGCCTCAACTGCTCGCAAACTGTTAGGGCGATGGCACTTTTCCCAGACCCAGCTGGTCCGACAAGGAAGAGGATGGGAGTGTTACAACGATGTACATCACCCAAGATTCGTCTGCGAGTGCCGGAAAGACATCTTGCCGGCGCGTCCGCTCTTGCAGAGTCATAGGCAGCCTCTTTGGATGTGGACTGGTAGAGTAGATACAACCCTAAGATAATCTATTCAGGAAAGATCATTGCGTTCTTCCAGCAGACGTACCTGCATAGATGTTCGACCCAACTGCGACAGTGAAAGTGGCATTGTTGATAACTGTATCATGAGCCCCACTGAAGAAATCAACCTTGGACATTTTGGGAAGGGAGAATAGATGGGATGAAAAGGGCGCTGGTCAGTTTGCTGACAGTGACATGCTCGTGTTTGAAAAGAAGACTTACCATGCCGACAACTCGTTGACTCAGGTAGCTATATCTGAAGGTGAATCACACGAGCGCTCTCACACCATCCGAAAACTACGGAGATCGCTACATGCAAAGTACGGAACGATACGATGGTGAACGATGCTCAGATTGCTTGTGCTTGCCCGGTTTAAAGTGGCAAAATCTTGTATCAAATATTGGATGACTTTCCATAACGCCAAACCGATTTCCTAAATTCAGACGTCATATTCGGAGCTTGAAATACTTCCCTGAATTTTTATTTTCCAAACCAC
>MU157920.1:43428-122692 GCA_015657495.1 Crepidotus variabilis
CTTTGACAGTTCTGACATCGGCTTGTCGGCTTTGGACCCTTCAAAAGGTCCGGTTAGAGATAGAAAATCAATTTAGGCTTATGGAAAGTCATCCATTAGCGTAATATAAGAAGGTGAAGTGCGGCTGTGTATGTACATACTGCGTTCAATTTGATGGAGTTCACGTACAGTGGTATAGATAAATTGTCCAATTTAAGCAGGAAGTACATAGGCAGCGACACCTTCGTCGTTATAACCCAGGCTATTGATCGCCTTCAGGCGCTCTTCCTCTGAAGTCGTATAGAAATGATCAGAAATGACTCCGTTCCAAAGTCGAAAGAGCGGGATCGCTCCAGGCTTCGAAGTTGGATAGACATATCCTGCAATACCTTCAAATATCATTCGGTTGTTGGCGATTGCACTAGTCACTTCTCCAGAAGACATGGTGTAGAAGTGATCAGAATAACCGGAGCTGTAAAGACGAAACAGCGGTACTAAGCCCTCTCCAGTGTCACTGAAGATTTTGCAAGCCGCACCCTCGGCAACATAGCTGAGGTTTAAGAAGGAGTTGTGGTACTCGCTGGTATCTGTAGTGTAAAAGTGATCGTGGGTGGTTTTGGCGTAAGATCGATTGAAGACGACAGCCTTTGCGGTCTTAGATCGAGTCTCCGGAGGAGGCTTATACAAGGATTAGCTCAAAAATTGTACAAGAGAGCAGCGCGACATCTTACATCAGAAGCAGTCATCTCCAAAGGACTGTCGAAAATGTTGGGACAGAAAAATGTAGCCAGTAAATCAAAAGACAACGGAGAACTTGGTCTACCTCGTTGAAGACCAATAGTTTTGGCTGTACTATCTACCTAAACCAACGAAGGTGATGGTCAAGACGGAAAGGAATGAGCCCTGAACTATGAGTAACACGAATGTGTCACACGCAGGTCACAAACACCCTCACAGCCTTTCCCGTTCTGAGTGACTCACGCGTCTTTCGTTCTGAACTCCAACCCCGGATTGAGTATTTCAGTCGTGAAATAGAGTCTCCATGGCAGTAGAGTTCATACGCATTTCGAGCACCCTAATGGTACTGCGTGAGGGTCTTTAGCAAATATGAAGTTTGTATCTTTCGCTTGACCTAGGGTTTTCACTTACTAACTAACTTCATCTGGTCAATAGTATTTAACATGAAAAATTTGATTATGAACAGCGAATAAACAGACAAGTTTTCCATATGACTCCTTCGGCTATCATGGTCTTGGCTTTTCCGGAGCCTTTTTGAACCGGGGTTTTTGCCTGAAGGCTCACAATTTATCTATCTCTGAGTTGCATTCGGCCCCAAAACTGAGAGCAATAACCTGTGATTGTCAAAAATTCTGTGAGTTGGTTATTTCTGCAGGCAAGCATGGAATTTCACCCATGTTTTGCTTGGTTTTCCAATAAGCTCTTCGGTGCTTATTGTGTCCCTCTTATCTGCGGTTATCGGTGTCATTACCACGCAGCATTTACAAGATGACGATCTGGTGTTAAGATAGGATCCAGCTTTCACGAGTATCTATTCTAGGATTCTGACAGGGAAGCATGGGTCTGAAATCTGCGGTCAGCGATACAGCCTGTCAGGTTTTACTCTTGCTTCCTTCTTTTCAGCGAAGCCAACAGCCTCTACCAGCGAATTATGACCCGTTCGGCCTCCCTAGTTTCGTCTCAAGGCCAAGGGCCAAATATTGTCGGAGATGAAGCAGAGCTAGCTAGGATGGGTTATAAACAGGAATTAAAGTAAGCTATACCCTTATCGCGGCTCCAATACTAGCGCTCATGATGCCCTTTTACCATGTAGACGAGAGTTGGGTCTTATGCAGGTACGTGCCTCACTCTATGAATGTCTAAATGTGTGCTGAGCTGCGGCACAGAATTTCGGGGTATGAGAACGTGTTTTCTTTTTGAAATGGCGTAATTCACCATTGGCGTGACATAGGTTTCTTTCTCGATCATTTCGGTGATTACCGGTATACCTTCATTGTTCTTGTATGGATTGGTGAGCCTCTATCATACGCGTATGGTGAAGTCTCCAATAAAATGTCTCTTTGATGCTTTAGAACACTGGTGGACCCGCAGTCATGGTTTGGGGATGGGTGGTTGTCGGTGTGCCGCATCTGTTATTTACGATGATATGCCTTCTAATACCCTTTTCCGTCCTTTTCAGCCTGCTTCACGATGCTAGTTGGATTAGCTATGGCCGGTACGCTCGCTTTTTTATGTTAGCATCCGGCTGTGTCTCAACTTGATCCTGGAATCGACAGAAATTTGCAGGTACCAATAAACAAAGGAATCTCTTCTGTGAATTGAAATCTGAATGATGTTTCGAAGCGCCCATCCGACCTCTGGAGGTCCCTATTTTTGGGCTGCCATGCTATCTCGGAAGCAGAATGCACCATTGGCGTCTTGGATCACAGGTGTGTATTAGTAGTCTCGCTACCATATCCACGAGACTAATGTTATATAGGTTGGTTCAATCTTCTTGGTCAGGTCGCGGTTACCACTGGTATTAGGTGAGTGTAATATCAATAATCGGCCTTCTTCATTGACTGTGGCTTAGCTTTGCGTGCGCCAACTTTATCTCTACTGCTTGCACTCTAGGTGGAACCGGCTTTGTCCCAACACCGAAGACCAACATCGGTACTATTCCTGCACCTTTTAGCACAGTTTAGTGTTGACTTTTTTACAAGGCATTTACGCTGCCGTCTTAATCACGCAAGGACTGACGAACACTTTTGGTGTTCATATCCTTCACTATTTGAATAATATTTCCGTCTGGTGGCATGCTGTTGGGACAACATCTCTTATCATCGCAATTCTCGCCAAGGCGCCGAAACATCAGTCTGGCTACTTTGTTTTCCGTCAGTTTATTGATGGTACTGGGCCGCCTGGGGAGGGATGGGGTGACCGAGCAAGCCATGCATATGTCGTCGTTATCGGGGTACGCTATTGAGATGACTTGTTATGATGGACAACATTCTGATTTATGTATTAATACCAGATTTTGATGGCTCAGGTTGGTCGTTCTGAATTCTACCACCTCTTTGTGTTCACGTTATTCTTCGTTTCTCAAATATGTTTTAGTATACCCTTACTGGTAAGCCCAAACTTTTCATCCAATCATTCCCACCCTTATCAAGTTCCATATGTAGGCTTCGACGCGAGCGCACATGTACGTTATTTTGCGTCTCATTCTGACGATCGTAGCGTTGACACAGTATCAGATGACGGAAGAAACAAGAAACGCAGCAATGTCGGGAAGCATCGGTATCATCATGGCTATCGGTGTCTCAGCTTTACTTGGCTGGTTCCTTCTCCTGGGATTACTTTTCTCTATACAAGATTTGGATAACACAGTTGCGTCACCTACCGGACAACCTGTCACCCAGATCTTCCTCGATACAGTGGGTGAGCGAGGTGCAATCGTGTTGATGGTGATAGTCATTGGCGCTATGTACTTCTGCGGGTATGTGCAGATCCGACTCAATAAAAACCTTACTTATGGCCATTAAAGGACTTTCTCGATTACCTCGAACTCTCGCATGATGTACGCTTTTGCCAGAGATGGTGGTATCCCAGGTCATAAATTCCTCGCCAAGGTCAGCACCAAGTGGAGATCACCGATTCGGACAGGTAGGTCCCAAAACGTCTTCAAGACATTGTCTAAATATATGTAACTAGTCTGGCTTGCCTGCACTCTCAGTTTCATTCTTGGACTTCCGAGTCTCGGAAGCTCGGTCGCTTTCGCCGCTGCGACGTCCATTGCGACTATAGGGCTCTATATCTCCTACGGCAAGTTCTTGAACTCCTTGGTTGGGGTCTCACTTATACTTAACATATCAGGCATTCCGATCATGTTACGCGTGGTCTACAGAGATCAGTTCGTTCGCGGGCCTTTCCATCTGGGAGTCTTCTCCTACCCTGTGGCCCTTATTGCAGTAACATGGATCTTGTTCATCTCAATTGCCTTTATTCTACCTCAAATCAACGTGAGTATTCTACTTTAACTGAAGTACGAGTCATGGTTTGACAAATGTGTCATGTCAGCCCATCAACTCGGAAACAATAAATTATGCAATAGTCGCTGTTGGCATCGTGATAACTTACAGTGTTGGCTTCTGGATAATTAGCGCTCGAAAGTGGTTTAGTGGACCTGTCAAACAAATTGAAGGTGAGTAATCCATGTCCTCGTACAACGCGTTTCTGATATCTCCTCGAACTAGCTGAAGAGATGGGCATCGACGTGCTGGATCCTTCCATTGCCGAAAACGAGAAAATGGCAAACACAAAACACGATATCAACGTGGCATAGCTCTTCCTAAACTTGTTTGGCATTGAAACAATCATAGATTCTAAAATTAACATTGGGCCGTTTGCTTTGACCCATTGCTCAGACCTGAACAAACATTGTATCCGATCTCGATATCTACCGTCGCCACCCCGTTTTGAACAAGAATTGTCAGAATTCTATGCCACTCTGCTTTTCTTCTGTGTATGAGTGCCACCGATACCCAGGAGGCGGGACTTTACTAAACGCTTTGTTTTATGTGGGCAGCTCCTTGACAACAGCGCCATCTGCCGCAGGCCAAAGAGACACCACAATGAGTCGTCGGCCGGTCAATTGCGGTCGCGCCTTGATCTTGTAGTTGTGAATTGAAGATGGTATATAACGATCGTATTTGGCTGGATTTCTGTATCCCATCCCCAAGTGCATTTCCCGCTTTTCTCCATGACTTCTCTTCCACAGATTGCCTCTTGTCTTCGTTGCACTCCAACCAAGGCTGACGATATCCCGACAGCTCGAGCCACATCACTTCCTGCCATCACCGTCCTTGAAGACCGTTCTTGTGATGCAGACGATGAAGGCGATGGAGATGACGAGGTCGTCTCCATGCGAGAGATTTACAGCAGGCATGTCTTCTATTACTCTCCAAATAATCATAAAATTATAATTTATGCATACAGGGATTTGCACCCACAACATGGACTAAACGTCACGCAGCGTCTTTCCACGCCGCCACCAGCAATCAAGGTTCCCAAGCCACTCAATCTCTTTGGACCTTTGTCGCCTCTTTCCGAGCTGACGCCGTCGGAAGATGAAGGAGAGCCCCTCGATCCTATCTCGTTCGTACATTTCTATCTTTCAAATTGACATTCGTATTTACCAAGCTCATCGTCCTTTCAAGTAAACAGGATGATACCATCATCGGCAAGCCCTGCAATTCGGAAACTTCGGAGGCCAGCACAAAGTCATCCCTTATCGGAAAACGGAAGCGCTCCTCCTCAGTCACTTCCATTGCAAGTATCTCCGACGAACCACCATCCAAAAGGCACGCCTCAGCTCGGCAACTTTCACCCAGCCCAGATAACTTGGGTCTATCCGTCGATGCAGTCCACACTCCAAAGAGACGCAAAGGGTCATCAAACGCATCATCCGAACACTTTACAGAGGTGCAAGCAGGCAACAGTAGATCGCTCACCCCAGTTGAAGTAAGGCAGAGCCTCCGCAGACACGCCAAAACATTTGGGCGAATCAGAAAGTCCAAATCAGCACCGAAACAACAGGTGATCAAGACCCAATGATAGATCTTTCTTCGTGGAGCCCACCTGTCTTTCGTAAAAGCATACACATTACATAGCACCCCATCCAGCTAGATAATTATACAGCACCACACAGGTTACTTCAACCATATACCCCTTGCTTTTCTGAACTGTTTAAATTTACGCAATTAATATGACCGTATTATACGGCAGACGCCGACCGTCAACCATTGCAGCTTGAAATTTCATTGAACTCAATATAACTATTCCAGGTTCTGACTCCCATTGCACTTCAGCTAAGATTTGATCAACATGTCCAACAGTCGTCAAAAACCCCAGAAAACCCCAGTTTTAGGGGTGGGAGATGAGCTAGGCGCGGGAGATTCGTACCTCCTTACAAGCTTTCTTCCTGCCGAGTTAGCAGACATCGCTTTCCAGAAACTCAAGACAGAGGTCAAATGGCAGACAATGCATCATCGTGGTAAGTGAGATCGCTAGCTTGTTATAAGAATACGACTGAGGGCTTGGGAACTGTAACCTATTAAAGGCGGCGAAGTGCCCAGACTTGTTGCCGTTGAAGGAGAAATTCTTGAAGATGGAAGGTACACTCAACTCTCCCGCGACCCTCAAAAATTTCTAATACGTGGAAAAGCTTTCCCGTCTATCGCCACCCAGCGGACGAATCCCCGCCGTTGTTGAATTTCACACCAACAGTTTCTCTCATCCGGAATCATGTTCAAAAGGCAAATTTGACAACGCTTGCTTAGCTATAAACCACCGCTGATCAGTGCTTATCAGGCTCTGAATCACCCTGTCAACCACGTTCTCATCCAGTACTATAGGACTGGTGGGGATTATATCTCTGACCACTCCGACAAGACGATTGATGTTGTCCGTGGATCCAATATTGTGAACGTTTCTCTCGGCGCTCAACGTAACATGACTCTCAGGATGAAAAGAGAAAAGCCCAAGGCTAGTACGGAGGTGGTAGCCGCTACTACAATTTCCGAGGTTTCCAGAGGATCTACCCCCCAGAACGGAAGCTCCGTCCAGCCAGTAGGAACACCCCGCTCGGCTCAGCGCATCCCACTCCCTCATAATTCCATGTTTGTCATGGGTCTCGAGACCAACTCCAAGTGGCTGCATGGCATCAACCACGACAACCGGCCTCTGAATACTAAGTCTCCGGAAGAACAGGTTGAAGGAGGCGGCCGTATCAGCTTAACATTTAGACACATCGGCACCTTTTTATCCAAGGATGAAAGACGAATATGGGGTCAAGGTGCCAAGCAAAAGTCGGAAGAATCTGCTGGTCTTGTCGTTCATGATCCACAAGAGATAGAACGACTCATCCTTGCTTTCGGAGACGAAAATCAACAAAGCAACTTCGACTGGGACGAGGCATACGGCGCTGGCTTCAATGTTCTACATTTTACTGAAAAGGAGAAGGTAGATGCAGTACAAGTCGACAAGTAACTTCCAGTAGCCTCAAAATGTACAGTTCTTCAATAATCAAAAATACAGCATATCAAACGTCTTTAGCGCTCGCCGTGGTTTAGCCGCGTTCCAAGCGCCCATGTGGCTGGCCTCAGATGACGTCGTTTTCTTTTGACGTCAACACAGACCTCAGAACCAGACCTTTGGAGGTATATATCTCAGGTTGGTGCGAAATTCTAATGGACCATTGTGTTATTTTTCTTCCACCAAGTTCTCAGCAAGATGTCAGCCGACCAGAAATCCCGTAGCAGTGAGGATTCGGCCGATATTACAAACAACGCTTCTGGCAATCCTACGTCGGTCAAATCCCAAATACTCTCCACGGCTGCTGGGATGCTACAAGAATTCGAGCCAGTAAAGAACATTTGCGCCTTTCTTAACGCTTTCCATGTCTACGCAGACGAGCCTTCTCGAGCTGTGGAATCGCACCACTACTGCAGCCATGTGAATGAGGGTGCGTCTCGGAACTTCCTGAGGGTGTTATGTGGATCTACCATGTGCGAACATTTTTCTGACGATTGATGCAGATGTCCGACAGTGCCTCATATACGATTCCAATGAGAAAAATGCCAGGCTCATCGGAGGTAAGCAAAAAAAATTCCTATATAAACTCTTCGCAAGAGCCCTGGATGCACTCACGTCTTGCTCAACCCTCTTTCCCTAGTTGAGTATATGATCACCCCTCAACTCTACGAAACTCTCGATCAAACTGAACGTCGTTTGTGGCACTCACACGTCTTCGAAGTCAAATCTGGCATGCTCATTATGCCGAAACCATCTATGGTCCCCGAAGCTGCATGGGAACTTGCAGAAACAAAAGAGATGGAAGATGTAATTCAGCTTTATGGCAAGGTCTATCATTTCTGGCAGGTCGACAGGGGTGATAAGCTCCCTCTTGGGCAGCCCAAGTTGATGGCCTCTATCACCAATGAAAGCCAAGTACCAGGTTTATGGGAAAGGGTTGCAGAACGCGACCGGAAACTGGTTGCCGATTATCAGCGCAAAAAGGCAATTCGACAAGGAATTTTGGAGCCACAAATACATCCCGGTAAGCACATTCAACCTTTCCGCTGCTTCACGATCCGTTCTGATGATAAACGAAGATGCGGATCAGTGTCGAACTTGAGCTCGAATGCCAGGTTTTCGAAATATTTATCACTTATTTGGACATACCATGCATCGACTGCTGGCAGTCATACGCCAGAACTTGTACCATATCTGCCTTCGAAGACAAAAAGACTAATGTAATGATAGAGATGCAAATGTAGAATCAAATTGTGCATTATGATAAGCAAGATGAAATGTGAGATGTGAAACAGAAAGGGATTTATGTGCTTTGCAGATTTTGAATGAGACGCGAGTCCCACAGAAAGATGCCATGTCAGACTGAAGAAATTTTTGGAGTAACTAATGGGATTGAATGATCAAAACAGAGGTAATAAAACTGCCAAAAGGCAAGGTAACGCGGCGGACAAGAAATAGGTAGAATATAATAAAGATCTAGAGTTAGGAATAATGTAACAGTAAGTGTTTTCGGGTTTGGGTGTGGCGTGCTCAAGGAAGAAGGGTAAAGGTAACGCTGGTCAGAAGAGAACAAAAGTGCAGGTGGGATTAGGAATATGGTCGAGTCGTGATGTTAGTACTACAGGTCACAGGGTGGGCGTTAAAGAGGATGAAAATCATAAACATGAAGAACGTAGCAGTGCTCTTTAAACATCAAAAT
Organism: Crepidotus variabilis; assembly: GCA_015657495.1. Lineage (NCBI taxonomy): Eukaryota > Fungi > Basidiomycota > Agaricomycetes > Agaricales > Crepidotaceae > Crepidotus > Crepidotus variabilis. Next base: position 52,199 of record MU157920.1, read on the forward strand.
GAGCATGCAATAATCAAAGAAGTCGTGAAAGAAGTAGACGTGATTGTCTTGTTGTGTCGTTGATGAGATGAACATGGTAGGAATTCATTTGAACATGATGGTATGTCGGCGGCGCGGTAAACTCTGCTCCCGTGGAATCGGCCGAGGACGAGCGCAGTCGTAATCTCCTCTGCTTCCTCTCCATTTCGCTTATCCACTACTTCACAATCGCGCAGTCGAGAGAAAATAATATCACCTCACACGCCAGGCTGCAGCCCCAGCCCCCATATCTTCCCCAGGCCTCTCTACCATACCGCCCATGTTTCCAAGGCGCATGCCAATCGCAGGCGCATTCTGATCCCAGCTGCTCGCGACTGTGCGACGACCACTGCTATCAGTAGTAGTCGCTGTTCCGTCGAATGTTGGAGCTGCTGTGACAAAGCTACCGGCTGCTGTGCTAATATCAGGTGGAGACTCGCTGACATTCGTGGGTTCACCACCTTGGGCTTGTGAGGATGCCGCCCATTCAGGGGAGAGGAACCTTTGTCGCCCCGGGATATCAACACCACGACGTTCTGGAGACCGTTCTGGGGTGTCACCCGTGGCACTGGAACGCCTGCTGCGTCTTGGACTTGCTGTTCTTTCTGAATCTTGCGGAGAGTAGAAGGAAGCCGAAGAGATAGAGTGAGGAACGCCTTGATGGCCGCCATCCTGCGTCCTCATCACCATAGGCACACCACTTTGACGTGGTGACCCTCTCCTCGAATTTTGTCTCGAGTTGCGTGCAGAATTCCTAGGGGACCTCTCCATGACCACGATTTCATCGTCATTCTCCTCTTCCACTGGCGCATGCTGCTGCCCCTCCGGATTGGGCCGCATAAATAGCACAGGTCGGCCAAATGTATAATTCTCGGTGTTCATGCTTTCACTCCCACTTCGAGAGTGTGTCCCACCCGAAGAATATCCCTCAGCCTCCACCTCAGCCACTCTTCTCCCTCTACCCACAAGAGGATGCGGTGCCACATCTCCTTGACTTCCGCTACTCCCACTACTTTGGCCACTCGCACCTCTCCCTCGTTCGCTCATTTCTGCGACAGGATCTTCTTCCAGTCTAGCCATTGACGAGTTCACTCGACTTCTTGGTCGACTTCCAACACCACCAAGCCCAGCCGCAGGTCCAGTCGCGCCTCTCATTATCACATCAAGCTGAGTAAGAGAGGCCCTGGCTCCCGTGACAAGTGATCTGACTGAAGATCCTAGAGAGCTCGCTCGTTCGCGAACGGAAGCGGAGCCATGAGAGGATTGAGTTCGAGCACGAGTGGAAGAGTGGCGAGATCGTGAAGAATGATGAGAATGTGTTCGAGAACGGGAGTCGTTGTGAGACGAGGATGAGTTGGTGAGTGAAATTCGACTTCCTCCGATGATCGAAGCCCTTGGGCTAGGTACAAGAAGTCCTAAACGATCCTCACGCTCTCCATGTTCGTCTTCGTCGTCTTCATCATCTTCGTCATTATCATCATCGTGGAACTCGTGCTGGTTTTCAATATCTGAGCCAATGCCTTCTCCATACAACAATTCCGGATCAACTGGAACTCCAGTACCACTGTCCGCTCGTCTTCTTGGTTGGGTAGTAGGGAATGCGACAGGTTGAGGGAACATGTTCAGGGTTGCCAATGCAGCGGCAGCAGCTCCTGACGAGCCAGAGGAAGAGTAAGATTGACGGTTTCTGGTTTGAGGGTGGGGATGTCTTCGCGGCATCGGCATACTTGGTGAGGCGTTGCTGTCTTGACTAAGACTAGCTCTTGGTCTTTCCGAGTCTATTGAAGGGCGATTGCCCGTGCTTTGAGTCAGGACTGAGACACCCCCAACGCCGTAGGACGAGCTCATGCTTTGACTGTGACCATGAGAACCACTGGATACAACAGGGCCCGATGACATGCCAGAAGAGACACCAGAAGCATTTCGACGATGACCAGCTCCACCAGGTCTCCTCATACCAAATGGATAGCGACCAGGAGAAATAGGATGGCCAAGCGAAGACATGGATTCTGAGCCTCGACCGGATGAAGGGTCTTCGCTCGCAAAGTCATCATCATCCTCATCTTCCTCATCCAAGCCGAGATCATCATCATCATCCTCTTCTTCTTCTTCTTCCTCCTCCTCCGCTCCCGCTTCTCCTTCTCCACTACCAGAGCCACTTCCGGTACTTGTGCCACTGGCACTACTTGACTCTTCTTCAGAAGTGTGGCCTGACGACTTGGACTTCGAGGCTTTACTGTTTTTGCTACCCGCGACGACCTGCTCTTGGCTTGAACCAGGGAATGGTACCAAATCTTTCGATGACACCTGTCCCGAGCCTGGCTTCGAGAACGGATATGGCAGACTGAGAAGAGGGGCACCAGCCGTAGATGAGCCAGGTATCCTGTCCTTCGAGTTCCTCTTCGCCATCTTTGGGGTCTCTGGTGTTGCAAACATGCCTGAAGATGGTCCAGGTTGATCCGTAATAGGTAACTGCTCGGTGGGTGAAGATGAGAGAGGTCCAGCAAAGAGATCCTTCGAAAGAACCCCTCGTTTAGCTGGAGACGCTGTTGCTGGGAATCCAACTGCTGCCAAAACCTTCTCGATGCCTTCGAATGGCTCGTCTCTGCGTTCCTCAGGTTTCTCGTTCAATGGTTCCTTGCCTTTTGTTGACCTCCTCCGATGATGTTGGTGAGCAGCTCTATTCCGACGACTTCGATAGCCATACGAGTACCCATGCGCCGGTCCAGGTCCAGGAGATGCTGCTGACCATCTAAGACTGTCCGACCGGCTCTTACGTCTGTTCAAGCAGAACTCAAACGCATCCTGGACCCGCATGCGAGTATTTTCGCGCCATTCCCATGCAAGTTCATCTCCTCCGTAGGTACTATCGCCCTCTCCGTTGTGTTGGTAACCACCTCGGAATGCACCATGCTCGGATGCAGCCTCTGAAAACGCCGAACGTGTTTTTTCTTGTTCATACTCGTCCCACGTGTGCCGAGGGCCACAAAGGCCTCCAAGACGTTGATTGGAGAAGAACCACAAACCCAGCCTTGAAAATAGAAAGAGCATAAGTATTAGGAAAAGAACAATAAAAAGTGGAAACAAACCATGAAACTATGAGAACCAGAATACGCCATGCTGCCCAAGCAGCATTAGCGATAAGAACGCCCCGGGCGTAGTTAGTCAAGGTGCCATCCTCTCTGAAGAAGGTCCTATCTCTCTTGTTCGTGGTGCCTGAGTTTACAAAGAGGGGTTGAACAGTCCAATAAGCAAGTAAAAGTGCAAGGCTCAGCCCAGCACGAGGCAGTAGCAGAGCTACTGTGGGCGTGTTTTGCGAGTACAGGAAGCACGTTTCTGCGAGGCCCTGCTTCAATGAGCTGCCCTCATACGATCCATCAACATCCTGGTCGGGATCTGAAGCTGACTGTGGTGCAATGGCGTCGGCCGCATCTGGGACAAATGCGGAATACCGGAGATGTTGGAGGAAACTGAAGTTTGTGTAGGAAGTCATTGCTGCCATGCTGAAAGCCGGAGATGATAAGTAGATGGGAAGCATCAGCGGCCGTCCTGGATAAGAATCGAATAGGACGTTTGTTATGATGTACCGTAGCAACGAAAAAACAAGAACCCACGAAGGCGCCAGCGTCTCGCAAAGGAATACACGAGCTCATAGGTTAGGAAGACGACGAAAATCCAAGCGCACCAGCACGCGATATATGCAGCGGCCCCCAATGCCCAGTTCTTTCCAGAGCTACCAGGATTGGGATTCTTTGCTACTCTGTAAATGAGGTCATGAGTTTCATTTAACTTTTTCCAAAAAGAGAAATGAGTATACTGAAGCAAAGTGTAGACAGCATTGAAGTCAAAGAACGTCTGCAACGGAATGTGGTAGAAAACCAAGAGAGGCCAGATATAGAAGTAAAGCTTCATCCACGGACTGGGGTTACGCAGAATCTGTAGGTGCAAATTCTTCGCATTGAACCGAGGTTGGGGTAAGGGAAGAAAGCCATCCTGCTCCGAAGTGTTGAACGCTGTTGGCGGGAGGCCCGATGCCCGCGTCCAGACTCTCGGAGGTGCGTTAACACCAACGCGTGTCTGATCCGTTGGTTCTCGCGTGAAGGTGCCATCGTTTTCAGCTGCGCCAGCAAACTCGTCTTGCAAGTTGACTATTCGAACTGAACGAGGTGTTGGTTTTCGGCCTCCAACAAAAGGTGGTTCAACTGGACTGGGCGAAGTGTCATGAAGACCCATCATGGACGACTGAAAAGTTGAAGCTGGCGCAGGAGGTGGTGGGCGCTTTGGCAGCCAACTAGGGTACCCTTCCGAATCTCTCGACATACGCGAAGAGGAGGGTTCATTGTCATTGTTGTCCGTAGAAGGTGACGCGCTTGGGTTCGTCGGCGACTGAGGCGAAGAACCTGAGGGTGGAGGAGGCATGGCCAACGCCAGCAACAAGGAGGAGCAAAGGAAACGAGGGCAGACTGCCGGATTAGATAGCCAGAACTTTAGCGTTGAACTTCAGGCAGCCAAAACCAGCGTGCCTCGTGTTCGTCTCGAATGATCGTGACGCCGTTCTGCCTCGTGTTGGGGGAGGGAACAAAAACGTCCACACAAAATTGATCCACGCTGTTTTGCCGATTTTCAGTTGTGCACGGACTTCGTTCCTGAAAACAAACCTCACACCTTTTTTGGCTAGCGCTGGACCCTTCACGCGTCGCTCCCACGAAGCGCGTCGAGCATTCCGTTGATTAGCAGCTTCTTTGGATCATCCGCATCGAATCCACGCCGGATTTAAAACCTTTCTGCGGACACATTTGGAGAGAAGCAGGGCGACAATACTTCATCGACCTCCCACTCTTGAAACAACAGCGGTTTCTTTAGTGGCAACTTTACATTTCCATGTGTTTGCAACAAGGCAAAAAATACCGTCATCGTTTCTTATATGCAGACTCAGTCATTATCCATACATGCAGAAAGGATTTTCGAAAGAAAAAAATGGGTTACCTAGATGGAAGTTGTGGCATGAAAGTCAAACACTTCCGATTGGGTGGTGAAATGAAGATCACCACATGTCACACGCGTAGCCGGCGCCTATATAAATGGGCCCGCAGTCGAAGCAATACAGATTGGGCCAACTGGGGTATGTGTATGTAATTCTTCCATAGTCCAGTCTTCTTAACAGAATATAATTATACGAGAGAGCCTGATACATGAAGATGATGAAAGAACAGGTAGCTTTCTCATAAATATAATTATCTACCAATTATAAGAGAGAGTGCAGTGCATTTATTCGGTCAGAAGTAATGGCACGTAGAGGGAATGGTGAGGTAAAAGTAAAAGGAGTATCAAATCCACCCATTGTCGATGGTCCGAAGACTGAAAGGCTTTTAGCAAAACCAGGGTGGGCTGCGTCCGAGTGAGCTTATTGACGATGCAGTTTTTTAATTGCGTCGGTCAGGCCAGCAACAATCTCCTCTCCACAGACTAGTTGCCAAGCCGGATCAATTCTTGTTGGATAAACCGTAACATTGACACCGGAGAAAGAATACTCCGAAAGCATATGCCTCAGCGACTCGGACGTCGCATAAACCGACTTTCAAAGGAAGAGTGTTGAGTTTGTCGACTCTGGATTCCAATAACGCCTTGAAACTCTGGATTATAGCAATTTCGTCTTTAATGGCGTAGTGTAGATCGGGGGTAACGATAGTTATATGCGCCAAATTGGGTAAGAGTTGGAGCTTGCCGTCTTGTATGTGCGAACTGAACTAGTCTCCCGTAGCCAGACAAATGAGATCCGGGTCTTGAGTTGATGTGAGGACGACCCGAACTGAACAGATGGTTGAGTGAAAAACGATTAAAATTAAATAGAAAAAAAAATTGAGCATGGCTGGTATGCAGAGTGCAAATGGAGATACTATATTTGAGGTCCGAGGCAGCGCATAAGATTTTCTTGAGCACATTTTCTCCATACCTCCATTTCACGTCCAGCCAGAGATAGTCAAGTTCGCCTAAACACGCAGCGTAACTTTGGCCAGATGAACTGTCCCCAACTTCTTCCGCTGCGTGATGAATTTCGCGTTTCTTCAACTTCCTGGATGCTGTCCAGGACATTATGATACCGACATCCATATAGTTTCCAAGGATGGGGGACGTTTGAGGTGTTTGTGAAAAGGCGGGTTTTCAGTTGGTTCGCTGATCCACCCCGAATCCAGGATCACGAAGTTCGCGCACTGTAGCAAAGAAGATGCGCGAAGCAACCTAGGGTATTCCATACGGGTGAGTTTCGACGCCAGAGAGCAACAGGTCGAAGTGGACCAGGGGAGAATATGGCATGGAAGCAGAACAGGGACGTCGACAGTCAACTTTTTTAGTTGTTGAGGGAAGAAGAATTCGGGACCAGGATTGGGTACACCCGGCCGTTCGAACGGTTCTAGTAAATGCACGCCCTTGGAATCTGACTGTTTCGTAGTACTGATAACCAGCGAATCAAGTTTCCTGAAGCACATGAAGAAAATAAACACCAACTCGGGTACTGAGGAGAGCTGAGGATGAGATTGCTGACACGTAGGAATAACAGCCGAAGCGGATTGAGAAAATGATGTAAAAGGACTTGAAGTGATCCTGCAGTTTTTCGAGCTCCAGAGTACGTGCAGAGGTGTAGAGTCAGCGAATGTTCCTTGAGAACCACATGTTGATTTGGCTTGCAAGGGTGGATAACACTGTCTCGTCGTGCCATACCAGCTGCATCTCGAGATACAGTTCCTTCCAGAGAGGAGAGAAACCAAGCACCCCAATCCTCCATATTTTGCACACGTGTGCTAAGGAAAGAGGTGACTGATAGACAAACCACGATGGCTGAGCGGGGAGCGCGTAGTAAGCAATTTCTTGTAGGATGCTGACCAGTAACCGGCGAAACGGTGAAACAATGCATTTAAAGGCTTTTTGAAGCAGCTTTCTGTTCATCGTAAAAATTGCAAGCTCCTCCTTTCGTCTTCGAAGGCCTGCAGCTTCGTTAGCGGATAGCTCAGTCTTAGCGAGGTACGTGTCGTTGCGGTGAGAGTCCGCTTCTGCCTCGGTAATGATTACGGCGATCTGGGAAAGACCCTCAGTTGCAACCTTCAGCAGCTTTTCTAAGACAGGGAGGTTATTCCAGAAGGTGATCCTAAGGTCTTCAATAAAGGTGTCGTCGAACTCTTCCTGAAATCACAGTTAATATTGAAATATATTGAAAAAGCTTACGCCAAGCTCAAGGAGTGAAATAAAGCTCCTACCAGGAATTTTTAATGTCATAACTGCTGGTCGTTTATTGTATGAACTCGAGTGGCTTTCTTGTATATTAGGTAGAGAAATTGGAAATTGTGATGAGGCTTGAAGGGCACCTTGATGCTGTCTAAGCCTGTCTTGCGGTGTTTGGCACTCAGGGGCTACCGCGAGCAAAAAGTAACCCCTTGGCAAAAACCCCTATCACAGTCACAAACAATATTCATTGAAGTACGCGTACGTTTATATTACTGTTGGCTTGTTATCACAAACGGTAGTGAGCATTGCCGTATTCCATTAAGCTTTTGGTAAATTTCCAACAGTTTGATCCCCTCTATCGATAAAAGAGGCGCTGTAAAATGAATTTCTGCAGAGAACTTCAAGCAGACAGACATATATTCATGACGGAGATGTACTGCAAGAAGTGAATATACATATACTGTGTTAAAAACTCCTCGCCCTTGGAGATAATACTGGTAATGGAGAAACCCCAGATAGAAGACTCAACGATGTCATATTTTTCCTGGTTAATCTTGGAAGTTATTGTTGATGTCACCCGCATTGATAAAGGTTCTATTTTCCTGACAATTTCGGTTCTTACAGCAGTAACATGAGAGTGCAATGAGGAAGAGAAGAAAAACCACGCCGCCAACGACACCACCTGCTATTGCTCCGACATTTTTGTGATTTAAGGTGGTGGTGGGGGGGCTGGAGTTCCTGAGACGGTGGGAACTGGTGTCCCATTAGCAGAAGTGCCATTTTCAACAATCAGATAGAAGATACAAGGGGTTGATTTCGGAGTTGCCAGCGTAGATAATAGCGAGCTTATGATGTCCGGAAGCCAGTGGGGGTGACTCAAAGAGTCTTTGATTGTAGTAGGCGACGACCCGGCTAAGGTGGCCTGTCTGATCGAATGATTTCGATGATCCATTATCAATGGAGTAGGAGCCAGGCATAGAATTCCATTCAAAGAATTCCTTGGGGAGAATGGTAAACGCTGAGACAAGGGTACCTCGAATCCATAGACGTAAGTCGAGAGATTGAAGAACCAGAACAAATCGACGCACCAACAAAATCGAACGCAACCATTGAGCCGGTCTGGTTGGTCATTGTGGCATTGTCGATGTGGTTCCAACCAGGACCGTATTCCAAGTCCGGGTCATTATTTTGAAAGATAATGGCTCCTTTTGATGAAATCGCGTGTGGTGAAGGGACATATTGGATATGGTCAAATATAAGAACATTTGTCGTAGGTGAGCCAATTAGATTGAGGCGGAGAGTGTGAGGCCCATCTGCCAGCTGATGTTCTTGACAAACCGTCACTGGGTTTGGGAAGGGCATTTTGTCTCGCCCGTCGATAGGAATATCATCGACAGTACAGTTCCATACTGCAGGTTGGGGCTTGTAAGATCAGGGTTAAAGCCATTCACCTCCACAGATGTCCCTGTTGGAATAGTGAGATCGGTCAGTGTACATCAATTATGCTAGCCATAAGGAGGAGCTTACCAGAGAAAGCGAACGAAAACGAAGAAGCCATTCTGTTTGCATGAAAGCTGTCTTTGTACAGCGGGCCCACGTAAGATTTTGCATCGTTTCTTGACCCGAACGCCCAACCGCCACTGTAAATAATACGGTCGCTTGGGTCGTCAACAATCACTACATGAGAGGACATGAGAGAGCCAAGCAAACTGCTGCTCTGCTCCTGGTTCCGAACTCGTGTTTATCATGATGATCATTGCTGCACAACATATTGTAATGGGAATTGGGGGCAGTGTTGATATTTGGTCATGCCGACCACTCGCCCCAAAGGAAAACACCACCCAAAATGTCACCCCTGGGATGACGTTCTTGTCAAATTCACACTGATATTGGCACAAAACCAAAAACGAAGATCCCAATCGCAAAGACCTGAGGAGTCTCTGATGAATACCTAGGCGAAAAATTATATCCAAATTAAGTATGGTTTTCTCCAACAAGCGAAAAGACCGCGAAGTCGGAAACGGAGAACGTAAAGCTGAGGAAATTAGTGGCGGCAAGTGTATTCAGGAGAAAACGTATTCTATAGATGTTAGCCATGGCGCCGGGTTGGCGAACCCTCGCAGCAACGCGGTAAAGTTGTCGAGCGACCGAAAACAAGCGAAATAAGCTACATAGAAAAGATTAGATTTTTTAGCGTGAGTGAACAGAAATTGACCAAAGGGAGGTGGTTGATCTTAAGTCTTTAAAGATGATGAAAATTTCGCCTCGATAGTCTTTTCTTTTCAAGCTATGGTCAATGCCATCTTTCCACCACTCCATGTCTTCGTTTGCAAACTGCTGGCACCAATCAAGCGCGGAGTTCTCCCTGGATAATTTAAACACTGACCCAAGCCGGACGAAAGGTTCAGCCGCTTGTTGCAGTGCTTGTGAAAGTGTAACGTTTTGGGCAGAGAGCCATAGCGTTTTGAGGCGTTGAGAAGGGTGGATAGAAGGGGATGCTCTCGCATTCAACAAGCCTGTCGACGTTTGGACAATCAAGGAAATGTTTGAGTCTGATCCATGGATTGACGGAATAGCCATGGTTAAGGTAGAGAGCTTCGGCAGGAGTGTAGTGACAATGGATAGCCCTTCGACATCAACTCCCCTGAATCAAGGCTGCCGGGAGGATAATCTTACTGAGATAAAGAACAAATTGTTACATGCTTCAAAAGAATCCAAGGCAGTGTGTCGACCGCTAAATGAAGCTCGGTTGTTCAGGGGCTGGGATGAAGTATGCTGGCGATAGAATGGTGGGATCGCGCCCAGTTACCGGTGATAAGTAGATAACCTAGATGGCGATAATAAGAAATGTTCAGCGGTGAATGGGTCGACTTCGAAGTGGCCTCGCTTCCGAACGATACATATCGTTGTCGATCAGATCGGCGCAGTGCTTGAGTTCAAGGAGCCTTACGCCGTCGGATTCGTCATTGAAGATCACAGTCGAGACTGGGAGAGATTTATTACGTATCACGATAGATAAGTTTTCCATGCATCCTTGCGATGGCATGCCGACGGGTGGAAGTTTCGGAGGGGAGGAATCAGCCAGGGAGAAAGAGGCTGCGGCGAGGTAAGGGTATGATTTGAGAATGTGCAAATTGGGCAATTGGCAACGGCAAGGGTTGTGGGAGCTTTCCACGCGAACGTGTTTTGAGCAGAACCGGAGTATATGACGGGTGCATCGATTGTGAGCTGTTCGACTGCTTCGAATAAGGGGTATTGGCCCCCGCGGTTTGTGACATTTGTTGGCCATTTCCGTTACTACTCTTGATTATTAGTCTCCGAAGGCCTGCTGGAGGTTTGCTAGAAAATCGAGGAAGAAGACTCTCTACCAGAGGGGCACCGGTACTCAAGCTTGGGGGGGCATCACTGTGCTTCGACGCGTCTTTTACAGCGATTGGGCAATCAACCAATTTCAATCCGTTAAGCTTCATGATTTGATTTCAACAGAGAAGGAGGATCACCGTTGGCGGATCGTACAGATAGTGTACCTCGAAGAAGGCCCTTCGCAGGCACCTCCTGCCCCAAGTTGATCTGATACCATTAGATCGCTGGATCTGGAACGCGATTCACGAACGTTACGTCTTCGTAGAGGGAGTACGATATCTCCCCGTTGTACATACATACGATAAGGATTGCCTGTGGATTCAGCGCTTCCCGGCCGTGGAGTTACGACACATGTAAAAATACGATGTTGGACATTCAACCTGGATTCTGGAGATGTGTTGAATGACTGCGATAATAAGTGTGAACTGACGACAGTTGTTTATACATTGCCAAATTTCCTTACATAGAGCCTCACCATGAAAGAAATTGAGAATATATTTGAGTATTTAGATGCAGCGGATTGAGACCATCCCGAACACGCCGATATTAGCCGATATCTCACACGCCACAAGTCCACCATCTGTCCCTTGAAACCGCATCTAGAGTCTGGACTAATTTCGCGCACTTTTGTTCGTCGACTTCGAGAAAGAGCTCTAACCAGAGGGTTGGCATATCGAAGACAACCCGTCGCCAGTTCTTGAAAACGTGGGCCAATAACATAAGGACTTCATCGGTGTTGAACCAAGGATTTTCACTGTTATTGGGTCATATAAGTAACATTTTTGAAGGAGGGGTTTTCGTACCCGTCTCCTGTTCAAGTTCAGATAATGCTTTTTGGCATACCCTTCTTATTTGTCAGGGAATAGAATTTTTGTGACTATACAAGTGCAACATCTAAACTCTACATCGCAAACTTCTCAGATTGTATTTTTTCTACCTGGAAACAGTTTTGATACCCTTCCAACTATTCTTGTGACACCCACGCCCACACCAAGCAGCACACCTACATCCACCACCATCAACTCCAGGATTGCAGCCATAAATCTTGGAGCGAAAACTTTCCACACCATCAAGTGGCGTCTCAAGATGGCGGCACTTACAGATGTACCAAGCAACAGTGCGGAATAGTAGATCATGACTCCAAGTCCAGCGAGAGTGCTTTCAGCTTGCACCTGTTCGGAAGCGTCTACAGTCTTTTTTGCCAATGCTGGGGCATCCGAACTTCCATTGCCGTCGCTCTTCTTTTCTTGTTCGTCAGTGTCAGGAACAGAAGGTGACTTGTTCCAAAGCGCTACCAATGGCGCTGCAATGGCGAAGAGGAAGATAGGTCCCATAGAGTTGAGAACAACGGTCACAACGGAGGAGGGATATGCGACGGTCGACGTCAATAGGAAGGCTGACTTCCATTGAATAGACGATATCGTGCTTTGATGACCAGTGGCGTAAAATATTTCCATCCCGAGGAGAGCGATAGGGACAATGTCGACAAAACAGATTTGCGAATTCTCTAAAGAGACGGAAGATGGGTCGAGGACTTCAGACGCAGTGGTAGCCGTCTTGAAAGCATTTTCGAATGCTTTCGCGTCGCGAGTGCTATCGAGAACTTCGAGGAATGTGAGCAGGGCCACTGCGCCGAGGGCTAATGTAATCTGTCCGGTCAGCTGGGTACATAGGTACACCACACCAAAGGAGATGGTCCAAAAGATGAGGTAAGGCGCCCCAAACGCGTTTGCAAACCCAAGAACCTTGATCTGTCGTCCACCTGCGTCAGGGGTGACATTGATATGTAGGCAAACAGGGATGAGCCACCAAAGTGCGCTTCCTCCTATAGCCATCCACGAGAGAGTGGCTCGAGCATTCCATGTTCTTGTTGTGCGAAGTGTAGAGGTCCACTCATCTCCAATGATCGACGAAGAATCGACCCATTCGTTGATCCAAAATGCCGCTGCTCCAAGGAGGGTTGGAGTAAGAATGATGGGAAGGAAGGTTTTCGCGAGACCGTTGTTGGACTTGGTAATCGATAGGAAGCGGTCGAGAACAAATGGGACTCCCGCGGAGACGAAGACGATGGCGTAGAGGACTGGGAGAGGGGGAGAGGGAACAGAAGCCGATGAAAAGAACGTGACGCGGCAGTATGGTTGTTGCTCTTCGCGACAGATGGTGCTGATCGATATGAGGCGGACGCATACTGCAAACAGAACCGAGAATCCGAGGATTCGATAACGCAGTCTGTTGTTTGGCGCTGTAAACCCTATCAGAGCGTATGGGATGATCGAAGAGACGAGCAGGACTGGGACAATCCTGTCCTCCCAGAAAGTCGTCGAATTGGATCCAAACATACATGCATGGATCACAAGTATAATTGGAGTGGATTTGAGGTTTAAAGTTGGTGGTGATTGGACGACGAAAGTCATCGACGACGCAAGTGAGGCGCCGAATAGTAGAGTATTCCACACATTGATGCCTTCCAAGAATGTGCCGAAAACGAAGTATCCAACGATGCCAATGACGGCTCCGACTGCTGCACTCAAGATGGACGCCGTCATCCGTGTGGTAAGCCATACATCCCGATCCCCTATCGCTCTCGAAAAGCCGGAATAGATGGACCATGAAGCACATAGACCCATTCCCAACACCGACAACCCAAAGGCCATTAGCGTGGGATTGAACTGGGCCCATATTGAACGGCACGCCCGCAGAGCGACGCGATTGAAGTTCATGAGCGAAACCCATTTTGACTCTCCTTCAATCGTTCCTGTATGCGTGATTTTGTATGACGCTTGAAGTTTCGACCATGCTTCGTTTAACTCGCTTCCTGACGGGCTCGCACGATAGCTATCCAGATACGATTTGATCTGGGCAGCGTTTACTTCGAGCGCTTTGTCCAACGTCAACCCGTGCCGACCGCGCCAGAACAGTTCAGGAATGACTGTTCCCAGATTGTTATACGGGATCGGTACTCCGAGGAGGAGAGCCAAGGAGGGCACGATGTCGATTTGCTGGATAGCTCGATGTTCGGCTATTGTTTCAGGGAATACTCTCCGCTGAAGAAGACCCCCAGGAATTGGCTGCTTTGTGTCGCTCAGAGCGGGACCCTTACTGTAAATCCACATCGCAGAGGAGGTTTCGAAGACGCCATCACCTCCGTGGTCTCCCGAACGATCCATGCCATGGTCTCCCAAAACGACGAGAAGCGTATCGTCATCCATCACTTCCACTACTCTCTTGAGGACGTCGTTCATTTGCTGGAGTTTAGATTTCATGCTGGGGTGATCCGGTCCGACGCGGTGACCGACGTGATCCACTCCCAGAAAATGACCCACAAGGAAGTCAAATGGCTTGCTGTCGTCCTCGAGTAGTGGGAAGAGATGATCAATTACGCCTTCATCGACTGTGTGCAGATCTTCCACGTTGAAAGAGTCGAAAGGAAATGTCATATTATTGTCGAATGTATCTGGGAAGACTGACATCCATGTGTCGTCTCCCATGAAGGCCAGCTAGCAATAATCAACAGAGGCTCATTAGAAACAATAACAGCACGTACCTTTCTGCCAGCGAGTTTCAGCTGCTTTGGTAACGAATCTTCCAGGATTGAAGACCCTCCGAAGTTGTTGCCTATGTCAACGAATGTTGGCAGCGACCCGGTGGTCAAACCCTTTATCCGTTGAAGGGTAGCAGTAGGTGGGTCCGCATAAGAATTGTATATGAATGAGTGCGTAGGTCGAGACGCAGTAAGTTCTCCAGGTAAAGTGAGAATATTATGGTGGAATGGTGAGGCTGGGTTTGGAGGATCGGGAGTGATGAAGTCAAAACGCAAGGCATCCATTATGAGCACGACAGCTCTACGATGCGTTGGCGCCAGTCCACAGCTCTTTTCGAGGCATTTAGACGCGTCTGCCAGCGATAGCCTGGTAAGTAAGAAACCCTTTGTGAATAGGTAAATTCCAGTCAAGTGCGTGACAAAAACCCAAAATAATAGGGCAAGTTGAGCGTATTTCATAGCAAGAACCAGCTAAGCATCAATGAAAGTATATGAAGCGTTCGTTGTTGTCGTCGTTGGCAATGACCAAGGGTGTTCCGCGATCGTTCGGAACGGTGTGAACTTGAACAATTGACACGGAACAAACTCCCGCGATGTACATCACACCAGTACTACCATCTTTTCTGGCCGTTCACCACCTAGCTTCAAGCGAGCCAGCATCGTCGATGATGTTAGCTGAGGTCGCTGACGGGACTGGTTAAGGACAGACCGGACCACGATGGGTCTCGTGAGTTAGGTGTCAGTTCACCTTATCCTCAATCTTAGTGGAGATATAATAGCAAGAGGTGCTCATGAATACCAACAGTCATGCTGACGAACGTCTTTCTCATTAAGTTTCATAGAACAGGCGTAAATTACGAGAAGATCTTCTCCTGAGTTATGCTCCCAAGCAGGTACGTGGGTATATAAAAACTAAGCATAGAACGAACTCAGATCATGTAACAACAGATTGACTGTCCTACCGCATTGAAAGACGCGTCAAAACATAATGACCCTCCTTTGACTTTTGCCATGCAACTTGCTCCAGGCATCCGAGTCAGGTCTGAGAGCGCTGTTCTTGATCAGGAGACACGGGTTCTTCAAATTGAAGAAATTCTTGCTCTTCACCAGGAAAAAGACGAACTTTTGAAGAAAATATCCCCAACATGGTTCAAAATACGCCTCTGCGACACAATTCTATCCATCTTCCGACGCGTACCTCTCGAGATTTTACAAGAAATCGCCATCTATGCTCAAGCATCTCAAAGCATGTCCGCACCCAGATAAATCTCCTATGCTCCTTGCACATGTATGCAGGAGATGGAGACAAGCTGTCTTTGAACTGCCGGTACTCCGGAGAGTGCTCTACTTCGAGATCGACATGAAAGTGACTTACTGGACTATCCGTGACTACACCGATGCAGTTCGGGATTGGTTCAAGCGCACAGGATCACATTCCCATTTTTACACATATACACGCCTTCTGGATCCCGCGATATCGAAAACGCCCGCCCACTATTCGACAGATACTTCCTCGGCCCCCTTCGATCAATATTACTTGGCGTTCAGCATTTCATTATCGGCGCTCCTTGGATTGCCGATTTCCTTCCTTTGTTCTCAAGCAAGCTATCAGCACATATCAAGACGCTCACGATCAAGAATGCTGATTACAACGTGCAGAATGACCAACCAGCCGTTTTGAACTTTCTTCTCATCTCCAAACAGATCGACCGACTCATCCTTGAAAAGCCTTTCATCTACACTGGCGTTCTTCAACATGCAACTCACAACACTATCAACTTCCCAAGTTATCACTGTAGATCAATTCGTGGACATGCTGGATGCTTGTCCTTAGCTCGTTACCGCCTCTTTCAAGCCAAAAGATTCGTCTCTAACTGAGGATCCTCCGAACTCCAGTTTGACTCGTATACACGAAAATCTGCAAAATTTCTCCGTATTCTGTATCGCAGACCTTCCATCTCCGCCATATACTTAAACTACGGATTCAAGAGGTTGAGGACGCTTGGGACATAATGCGGAACTGGTTGACGATTCACTGGATGAATCCTTGGCGCTTGCGCACTTTTTCCGCCCTCTGACGAGGTTATCCACTATCCATTAGCATTTTTTCCAACATCCTACGGCATTGCTCTGACTTGACCGACCTTCATTTCTTCACCGATGTCTCCCCCTTGGCAATCTTCAAACTTCTATCTCTCTCCTTTACGCCTCGAAATCAAGACCCTGTCGTAGCATTACACTCGAGTAACCTATCACTTGTATTCATTACTTCTTTCCGTTCATGGGGCTTGAAAATCTTTATTTATCACCATGCTCTTGAATCCATTTCTGATCAAGGGATCCTGTGTGTACTCATCGTTCAATGCCACGAACTTGACACATGTTTAGACTGCTCGTAAATACATGATTTTGAAGATTGTCTTCTGATCAACATCTCTTGGGCGGCTTCGGTAGAAGATGAGCCCTAGCCTTGACATCTCAAGTAATTGCATTTCCGCATTCTATTCAAATCTAGGCCTGAATCGACCAAAACGCTACCTTTAAGGAGGTCTGCCGATCTTATTTAGGCGTTCGCCTGGTAGTTGCAGTGATAAGCGCCTGTGCCGTCGGCCCGTCCTTGAGTGCCTCGAAGCAAGCGGCCCTTCTTTTCAATCATTGTGAGTTTACGGTGGATCTTGTGATACTTATCAATGCTTCTTAGGTCCAATCCATATCTATATTGAGAAGCCTGTCACTTCCGTGAGTAAGTTTTATGGGCGATAGCATAGGCAACTACCTGGCTTCCAACTCAGTAATAGCTCAAGCGACCGAATTCGGTACGAGACACTCACGCAATTGATGGACGACAATACGGTCTCTTTGTAACCATCATTATTGTTACATTCACTTCGAGGCGGTCGGTACAGCACATGTGGATTCACGACTTCGAGATTTTTGTCTCGGGACGCTCGTTCGGCAACAAAAACTCTTGGGTATTTTCTACACCTTCTCATTGACTTGCTTGCATGGAAGGTTTCACGAACAGGCGAATCTAATGCCGACAGCTGGGCTCACCATATGTCTTTGAGTGTAAAAACAGATTTTCTGGATGTATATAACCCAACTCAACAAGGGCTTTATCAGTGGTACAGAGTCTTTCAACTCTTAGCTGTATTGAATATGCTCGCCTTCGGCTCTCTCTTCGTATCTGCAACCATCTTTATCGCTGGCGTTCATGCCAGCCCGGCTGTCTATCCAGAAGTCATTCCGGGTCCCGGACTCCCCAGTCTCGAGTCTCTGGGTCTCACATCTAAGGACCTGTACACTACCAAACCTCAATTGACAAGTTCGTCGTCATCGTCGCTGGAGGCTCGCAGCGCGAGCTACACTGATAATTGGTACGCTCCCGTCTAACTATTTTTTGTCGAATTCGTAGCTGAAATATCCAACGCCTAGTTTTACGTTCACAACTGCGAATGTAGACAATACCATCGCGTGCTATAACTACCTCGTCAATATAGGAAACAATGCATGCACCGTCCCAGGCGACAACATTGTTTTCTGTAGGGCAGGTGATGCTGCTATAGGAGGTTCCAACCTCCACCAGACTGCTGGAGCAGCGTCTTCTGCTTGCTGGGATGTTTCTATAGCTGTACAGTGGATCTTTAATCACTGTAATGTGGGTGGAAGAGTTGGCGGTATGTTCTTCTAAATTACCCATAATTCTGGAACCGTTAACTGAATTGCTCATAGGTGCTGCAGCAGCAAATGGAAATGGTGACCTAGTTGTTGGGGTATATAATACGAATTGGGTGTGATCAAATAGATATGTAGCAACCTAAGAAGAGCACATTTGGGTGTGTGCAGCTGGAATTTTGAATCAAAATGTACTGTATGTTGTGTAGTGGAAGCCAAATGACGAGGAAACGAAGCGAGCATGACAAGGAATGGCAATTTCGACGTGTTCCTGGTCATGGTAAAGACCGTTGAAGATGCGAGGATTCAAACATCGAGATCACCCATCAACAATCCTCCTGTTATGCAGGCACCACTGAATCAATGTCGCGTTGGCAACTTAAGAGGAATGCGGCAGGTGATTTCATTTGACTTTTCAATCTGACGACGATCCAAACCATTTTGGAGACAACAGATAGTACACCTGGGTGTCAAGGTCTTTCCTCCGAAAAAAGGCGTTAATCTTTATAAAGCGTCGAACACCGGTGGATTGGTTATAGGGAATATATAAACGGCATCTTTTTAAAGAGTGTTCAGCACTTATAAGTTATATTGGTTGACAAGGTCGATAGCTGTGGTGGTCATTGATGGAAGATCCGCGCTGCCAAATTTGCCAAGCAATTGCCGTTAGATGCCGTGTCTCTTGGACCAGTTTGTTTTAAATCGCAATCAATCTAGAAGGCAGAGATCAGATGCTGCAGATCATTTTCATGGTGGTAGGAATTGTGATGACAATTAGTGATCAATGATGATTCCTTACTTACCAGACCAGGGAATGACCCTGTCATCATAGTTTCAGTTATTTCAAGCTGTAAGTGTATGGCGACGAGGCCACTATGGCTTAAAATCTCATGTAAATATCAAAATGAAAACGAAAATAATCTAAACGGAGGGGCGGGCTCGTTGTAATACTCCCAAATGCAACACATTCCAACCGTTTCGTGAGTCCACAAACAGAGTTTGCAGACGTATATAAACATACTCAACTGATCTCTTCAGTGGTAAAGAAACTTTCAACTCTTTGCTGTATTGAATATGCTTGCCTTCAACTTTCTCCTCGCATCTGTAGCCCTCTTCATCACTGGCGTTCACGCCAGCCCAACTGTCTATCCAGAGTTCATTCCGGGTCCTGGACTCCCCAGCCTCAAGTCTCTTAATCTCACTTCAAAGAACTTGTACGATATGAAGCCCCAATGGATTAGTACGCCACCGTCGGAGCTAGAGGCCCGCAGCTTCAATAACGAGTGGTATGTTATAACTTGCCGTATAATAAATATTCTGGCAAGCTCGTAGCTCAAATATTAACCTTCCACTGGCAGTTTGCAACCAACTGCGAATGTAGACGATACCATCTCATGCTTCAACTATCTCGTTAGCATTGGAAACAGTGAATGTACTGTTCCAGCCAACTTGAATGAAAACGCATATTTTGTTGCCATGGGTGAAGCAATGATAGTAGGCTTGAACCAGCACGAGACGGCTGGTGCAACATCTTCTAGCTGCCGGGATGTTGCTCTCGCTGTGCAGTGGTTATTTATTAATTGTAATCAGGGTGGAAGAGTTGGCGGTATGTTTTTTGTTCATGATCTTGGAAACAGTTGACTGAATTTTACGCATAGGTCGGGCAGTAGCGAATGGGAATGGAGATCTCGTTGTTGAGGTGCAGAGGAGCCCTTATTACTAATATTATTACGCCCCACCAACGAACTGAGGATTCACAGACATTTCGGCTGGTTTCCTTGGACTTTTGAGTCGAACTATTTTTCTATCACCGGTATACACACATATATTAATTTTACTGTTCTTGGCGATGGATGATTGTGGAGAGTATTAGCGATTTTGTTGGCTATTTTTTGGCGAGTGTTTCGAATGTGGCTGTTCTAAGGCAGGTTTATGGTGATTAATTCTCACCTGGCTGCTGGCAACTCTCTCTATTCGGACCTGTTAGTGATTTGACAAGGCTGCGAGGAAGCTGAGTGTCTACCCTGGGTTGGCGACAAGCAGGCACATAACAGAATATTACCATGTACTCATTATTCAACTTAATATGTTTCACTTTATGCTCCAAGAGCCTACTACTTTAGCTTTCAACTCTGGAGACTTTCAATATGGTCGATGGTCTTCCATTCATCGACGGCTACGAGGGAGCGGGCTGTGCCGCTTGTCGGCTTTACTACGTTATTTTAAATTTGATCGTAATCTCGGCGGAATTGGCGGCGAATTTCTATCTTCGTCAACTTGAATCCTGCTTGAATCCACTTTCTTGTCCTACAGCCTATGAAAGCCATCATTAACCAGACTGTTCAACGGGACTACCTAAAGCTCCAGCAAGACATAAGGCGTTTACGAAAGGTCTACCTCCAAGCATGCTACAAATATGACCCGAAAAATGTACAGGGTGTCATTTGATTTCAAGGGTGCACCAAAGCTGAATCACAAGCAATAGGTTGATAGTCCCATTACTTTGAGAGATGCCTTAAAGCATAACGATGTTCCTTCGAATCTAGTAGCGCAACTTGCGCTGGATATCCGAGCTAAATTAGAAGTTGACGTCTTTAAGCAAGAGCTCAAACTTCTCCAGGTTGATCACCTTCATACCCTTCAACGTGAGAAATTTTTGATCATCAAGGCGATAACCCCGACTTGGCACAAGATACAGGTCTGCGACACCATCCTCTCTGTCTTTCGCCATGTACCTGCAGAGATTTTGCAAGAAATAGCCGGCTATGCACAGCCACATCAGCCCTCTTTCGACACGAGCCAAGCGCAAATGTCGTTAGCTCATGTGTGTAGGTCGTGGAGGCGAGCTGTATTCCACCTGCCTACATTGTGGAAGGTGCTTTATCTTGTGGTCGACCTACGAAAACGGCCGGGCTGGCCAATGAAGAGGTATATACAAATGGTTCAGAGCTGGTACCAACGTACGGGGTCTCATACACTTTCATTCCACCTCTACACACCATCTGAGTCCAGCAACATCGAAAACAATGGGCAGTCTTTCGTGAAGGATTTTCTTGCCCCTCTTCGGTCGATACTCCTTCGTATTCGCAATCTGAATATTGGAGCACCCTCGGTCGCAAATCTTCTTCCACTATTTTCGGGCAAAATACCGTCTCATCTTCAAACCCTCACCATCAAGAACACTGACCAGCCTTTGCGACATCGCATACCGACCGGGTCGACAGCTTCTCCCGTATTTACAAACATAGGACGACTTATTCTTGATGCATCCTGCATCAATTCTGGTCTCCGAAATGTTCTCCCGTGGGACAAAATGACCGCCTTGGCTGTTGGTCAAACGCTCACGATCCGCCAATACGTGAATGTTCTTGACGCCTGTTCATCACTCGTCACCGGTTTCTTCACCCTAACGGATACATCGCCACCCAGCATACCTCCAAAACCGAGCGATACGACTTCTACCCACCATAAATTGCAACATCTTTCCCTGTTGATTTGCGACAAGTAAGTTGCCCTTGCCACAGTGCTCCTCAGCTATCAATACACCCATATTGTCACTTTTGAGCTGGGACACTCTGCTGAAGTGGTCGATGACCTTGCGGAGAAACAGGAGGACACCACACTATCGGACAGGAAGTCTTTGAGCTTTTTGCCGTTCCTACACAAGTTATCTCTCACTGGTGGTTGGTATGGCTCATATCACACCTTTGTCAGCATGCTACATCCCAACCCCTTCCTGAAGGACCTTTATATATCAAATCAAATCCCTCTGTGGGCCCTTTTCAGGTGCTTGACAATGCGTGAATATCAACCTCAACGCGATCTCGAAGATACAACCAAATCATCCAATTTGCTGCCCTTTGACATTTCACGAATTACCAAAGCCTGTCTTCCACAGCTATCCACGATTACAATGGCTATCTCCCCCGTCCACGAAAGAAATGAAGCGATTCCGACCATAGATGGAACGCTGACAGAAATGTTGACCGCGAGAGCCTCAGCATCAGTCCTCCCTCATCAACGTCTCAAAGTATCACAAATATCCGCGAGGGACAACAAACTGGTGGTAGGTATGCAACGAGCTGCCGATCCTTTCGTCCGGTTAGGACTAAGGTTTGAGATATGTTCCGACGATATTAGGCTGGATTGGTGTCTAGAGTATGCTGACAGCAACTTCAGCTCGTGGCAATCAGGTATTGACAAAAGGTTGGCAAAAGGGAGGAGAAAGGGTACCAAACACACGTAGCCAGGCCAAATAATGTCCAGATTAATATAATTCAGGGTCACTCGATACGTCTCCACCACCGTACCACAGCAGTCAACTCGCAAATGAACAACAGTCGCAGTTCATATGAATCCCGGAATAGACTAGATCGGAAGAAAGCAAAGAATAACACGGGCCTGCCTCAGAAAACAATCTCAGAAGTGGTGAGCTTTTGGTTTCGTCATTCTTCATATTTCCTGACGTGGCATATCCCAAACAGACGATGGCCAATTCTTCTTCAGAAAACTACGCGAACCGTGTCAGTCAAGGCACCTCCGCAAAGGTTATGAAAGTTATCGTCGAAACAGATACACGAGTGACGAATATCGATCGTCGTGTGCAAGCTCTTCAACGCAAAGAAAACAAGCCCAAAGGGACTTCCTCTCAAGCAAAAACCCCAAGAAACAAAAACATTGTATCAGCCTTTCGCCGTCTTCCGCTCGACATTCTTCAAGAAATTGCCTTTCATGCCAGACCAACCCAACCTTCTGAATCCTATGATCCTGCCATGGCTCCGTTACAGCTCGCACACGTTTGCAGAATATGGCGACTGGCTGTATTTGGATTCCCTCCTCTTTGGCGGGTGCTCTCAATTTCCGTCGACCTACGCCGAATCAGTAAAGCGTCGATTGAACCATATGCCGTGATGATCAGGGAATGGTTCAAGATGACAGGATCTCATGATCTAGCTCTACGCATGCAAATATTCACGGCAGATGATTTTGAAAGCAATACCAACTTATTCACCAAGCATTTCATCAAGCCTCTTCGATCTATTTTCCTCCGCGTCAAGAAGCTGAGCATTGTTTCGCCTTCAGCTGCTGTCATCGTTCCGCTGTTTGCTGGCAAGTGCACTAACCTTCGGGCATTGTCAATTAATAGCGAGCTTGGACGGGAGTCAAGGCCCGTCTCGATGGAGTATGCTCCGACGCTTTTCTGCGCCAAATTGGAACGATTGAACCTGGAGGCCCCATTCAGCTTCGACAACTTTGGCGAACACACCTTCCCATGGTCCCGTATCACGTCTCTTGCCCTCAAACAGACAATCAAGCTTTTCCAATACAACAATATCCTCTCGACCTGCCGCCGATTGCAGACGGCATCTGTCCGAATCTTGGATGATTCAAAACCACCATTCGTCGATACGGACTTTTATACAGAACACCGACAGTTGGAGAGGCTCTCCATTATCATGCTAGACAAGGATTTTTTCATGGGGAATGCCTTCGCTGTTTGTACTTTCCTGTCCTTAAGGGTCTTGGAAATTGGTCACATCGGTGCCAAGGTCGACGACCCAACGTTGAGCATCATTGGATATCCATGCTGTCTCACGTCGCTCGAAAAGTTATCTATTTACGGAGATTGGAAGTCATCTTTGGGCGTACTTTACAGCATTCTGGTGGCTGGCCAAAACACCCTCACAGACTTGCATGTGTACACTGCTTTAAATCCCGTCATAATTTTTGAAATACTCACATCCCTCACGACGAGATACAGAGGTCTCGAAAACATGTTTGACTCGGATTCAGATCCAGATGAGGAAGAGGAAGAGCGGCTTTATTCCTTCTTGCCTTCCCTCTCTGCATTTTCCATTGATCTTGGAAGCCTCGATGTCGACGAAATTGAATCGCTCTTGGAAGCAATGGTTGCAATGCTAGAAGTCAGGACGTCGGACGATAATGACCCTTGTGGTCGTGTTCGGACCTTACGAGTTTCCTCTGACAGCGAAGAAATACGGGATCAAGTCTGTACAGCGGCAGAACCTTTTGTTGCACTGGGTCTCCGCCTCGAGTTGTACTCGAATGCTCTTGACTTGACGCCTTCATGGTGCCAGTCACTCCCGGACTCTGATGTTGTAGCTCGTGTCCCAGATCTCCCAGGATGGTGGTAAATTAGTTTCTTATCCTGGTTTTACTTTACACCGATCTATCTTCAGTATTGTATGTACTTAATGCCATCTAAAGACCTTCGATAATTCTCGGATACTTCCGAATGGGCTTGGTTGTAGTTCATGAGACTCTCCGAGTAGCTTTCAATCGCGAAAAAGAAAAACAGCAATCTGGGAGACTGTAGAACGTGATTGACGCCGATTGATGACAAAGTGCATCATTTTGTGTATCCAAAAAAAAAATACAAAATCTAGTCTACGAACCACCAATAATTTTTTCTTTGCCAAAGATGGCCAAAAGCTGGTTTGGGACAAAATGGGCTCCAAGTTAGGCCACGTAGGACGGACGAATTTCAGAATCCATCGAATTCATCCCCGATCTCACCGAGTTCCAAACTTCGCAACCGACGTAACATCGTACACTGACACACTGACAGTGGTGCACGTTTTTACCTGCAGGCACACAGCAAGCACACTACAGCAAGGATTTTTCGTTATGAAAACGGTGTTCATGATAGTCAACTTTGACCCCAAGGCAAACTACTGTAGTCTTGCTTTCCATGGATCGCCCAACAGCACGTTGAGCAAATCGGATGACCCACTTCTTAGTCGAAGAAAGGACTTGCGAACCAGGTTGCTCATGGACTGCGACTCAACAAAGGTGGTGTCATACAACTCTTGCTGATGCAACAAGTCCCACCTCGAAATAACATATGTTCGCAGATGTCATACCCAACTGCTCTGAATGAAGGCATAAAGCATAACAGACTCCCATCGGAGCTTGCTCTTCGACTTGCAAAAACCATGCGCGTGAAAGCTGAGGGTGAAGTTCTGGAAACGGAGACACGTATCCTAGAAATTGAAGCCCAAATATCCAAGCTTCAACGGGAGAAAAACGAACTCGTGAGCGGCGCGTCTCCGTCCTGGGCGGGCGAAGATGCGCCTCTGCGATGCCGTCCTGTCGCCCTTCCGTCGCGTTCCAGCAGAAATTTTACAAGAAATTGCTCAGTACGCCATGCCAGACCAACCATCCGCGGCAACCAGTCAAGCACCAATGTCGCTCGCACATGTTTGTAGGATTTGGAGACAGTCCGCCTTCGCTTTCTCTCCGCTATGGAAAGAACTTGGACGACACATCGAAATGGTCAGTCGAAGAGCAGTCAATTATGGTCAGGAAATGGTTCCAACGGACGGGATCTCACTCTCTCGCATTCCACCTTCACACCCCATCTAACTTCCGCGATGTCCGAAGTGGCAAAGAGAATTTCGTCAAGCGGTTTCTTAATCCTCTTCGACTTATCTTGCTTCGCGTCAAAGACTTCAGCATTGGGGCTCCAAAGGTTGCAGACATTTTGCCACTCTTTCAAGGCAAAATCAGCGGCCTCCGGAAGCTGGCCATTTGCGGTGGTCTTGGAAAAGAAGATAACAACGCCACTATTTCGCCATTTTTAAATCCAGAGAACACCTTGTTCAGTCAAGTGGATCAGCTATCTCTGGACTCTCTTTTCTCAATCTTGGGCTTTGCCCAATACACTTTCCCTTGGTCCACGCTCACATCTCTGGAAATCCGCCAAGGGATATCTGAACGGCAATATCGTCAAATTATGGTCGCGTATTCGCAACTCGTCAGGGCCGCATTTCTTCGACAAAACCCATTTGATGACTTTGATCCTCCTCAGCTGGATCCCTTTCCCTGCAAACCGATGACAGCACTTGCTCTTCGAGTGCATCATTCTATCCCGAACAGCGAACTTCTGGCCATCTGTGACATGGATAATCTCAGAACACTTGAAATTAACCACATCGATTCGTACGTTGACGTAGAAACCAAGTATTCGAGGTTCGAGGGACGGCTATCGTCGGTGTGTAATCTTTCGCTCTCAGGCGATTGGTTCGATTCAGCGGACATTTTTCTGGAGATGTTGGACGATACCAGCGAATTAAAGAACCTTTATATCAATCTCCAGCTCGATCCTGCCAAAATATTCGAGATCTTATCCGTTTTGGAAACAGATGGGGTCCAGGTATCGCTGGACTTGGAAGCCAAGATAGGTTTTTACGATTTCAATCCATACAGAGACGGATTGTGCACCGAATATGGGCTCCCCTTCATGCTGTATCTGTCGAGCCTTACATTCGTGTTTCCCAATGAGATTACAAATCTCTGCCTGGTGATCATACAGCTGAAGAAGTTGCTTCTCGCCAAGTTCAGTTACGCCAAACAAGACGATTTCTATTTCTTGCATACTCTCCAAGTTGCCGTGACTGGAGAGAAATCTCGAAAAGCCATCCGCGAAGCTGTTGAGCCATTTGTCGCCGAAGGACTGATTTTCGAGTTTGTGGAACACAGCTACTCTCCGCAATGGTTTCAATCTGCTCATGGTTGAATCGACCGGTGGCGACATGGCATCGACGATCGGGTGGAATGGCAAAAGGCAAAATGCAAAAGGAAGCTTGGGCTGCAAGGAGGTCAAAATTTGCGATTGAGATGAATGGTTGGCATAAAGCACGTAGTCTAATCAACAAACTGAAGAGTGTCGAATCAAATCTGTTTTCGATCCCCTTACCAAGTAATAAGTTATAATGGCTCGAATTTGCTTCGGCCAACTCGGGATTCGGCTCATCAGGTACATAAGCCTTGCTCGGCAGCTTTGAATCGAGGATTTTTGGCTGTATGACATCATCTCGGCTGAGAATGTGGGACTCACGGCTGGTTCACCTTCGCTGTCGCACAATCGCGCGCATTGGACTTGTCCGCTTCCACCAAGGCTGCGCCTTTCCAGAGGCCAATGGTGCACCGTCCAGCGGATTCCAGGCTATTAACAAACCTTTTGCAACATGAAAAGGAATATTCAAAACAACTCTGCCAACTTTTGGACTATTCGAATGCCTCTCTGGCATCATTTGCAGCTTATGCAGCAGCTTCGCCTCAACCAGCTTCGCAAATTATTCTGGCGGTGGCAGGGTCACTGGCTGCTTCGGATGATGCGCTCAGACGATATGCACATAGCATTGATCAGTGGCGGGAGACTATGAGCCATTTGAAGGATATGGAGGACGAGGTGGGGAATATTATGAGGGATCGAGAGATACTGTGAGTCGGCATTATGTGATGTGTCGTGTTGAATGGCAATGACTAACATTCATATCAGTGTAACGCGTCTTATTAAGGCCTCCAAGTCCACTAAGACTAGCTCGGGGCAAAAACGAGATTCACTCTTGCTGAATCAACAACAACTTGCGTCGTCGTCCAGTTTATCCTTGAATGGGCAGTCAGAGTCACCCTCTTCGTCTCGTATGTCTGATTTTCGAACTGTGCGATTAGGATCAAGATCGAATGTTTTAATCATTAGGTCCTCTTTCTCTGGCGTTTGGGACGTCCTCTAAACTTGCAGCCGCTCAATCAGAGCTGCAGGCTTGTGAGATGCACCTGGCCGCCAAAGAACGCGAACTCGCGGTACGGAGGTCCACGGCCGTACGCGAAGGTCTCGGGGCTCGTGTTAAAGCCATGATTGAATGTGGCTGGTCCTGGGGCGAACTTGGCAAAGAGAGCCTTAGGAATCTAGAAGCCCTTACTCCTGAACACGAACACCATAATGGCGGTATGTTTTCGCCGTTATAGTCTAAAGCTTCCTTTGTAACATAACATTTGCCTAGACCAACATCGAACTTCTCATGATTCATACGCGCCAAGTGGAGGCGCGCTCCGCCAACTACTCGGATCCGCGGAAATCGACGCACAGTCGTTTTCGTCCCTCGGCCCATCCCAGTCTGCCTCTCAGACGCATACTGATGCGCCTCATCCGCCCAATAACATTACCGCCATAATCAACGGCGATCCTCATACTTCCGACTCGACACTTCTTAACCGACTCAATGGGATCCACCAGGATTCGACTTCGCCGTCTCTTGCGGTACCAGGACAAGATAATGTCACACCCGGCGACACCAACGGATTTCGACCTCCGTCTGGTACTTCAACGTTTACAGGAACCTCTTCGATGTACCTAACTCCAGAAGCTATAGTAGCTGCATCTTCAGCTCACAAACTTGATTACGCCCCTGCTGTTGCGATTCACCTGCCTCCATCTTCCACTTCTGCTTTAGTTGGCACCCCGGGTGATGTGCTCCCCCCTTTGGATCTTCATGACGAAACTTACAAATCCATGAAACTACCTGCTGCCCATGCGATTGACAGTTATGTCGAGATTCCGGTCGCAACGCCAGAGCTCGAGAGGGATGAGAGGGCAAGCCAAAGAGGTAGTCTGAAGGAGAAGGGCAAGGAAAAAGAGCGTAGAAGTTCGCGATCGCGGTCTCCCTCGAAGAGGCTCTTTGCCTCCAAAAGTGCTTCTGCAGGCTCTCCCCAAAGTCGTTCGGGCTCTATCGTCTCCGGAGGAGCTGAAACGCCCAATGGTTCAGGAAGATCGACCCCTTTGTTTGGTGTGACATCGCAGTCGTATCAGCAATTCTTCCAACCTCATCCGAATCAGGTGCATCCCCATCCTCATCAGCAAAGTCCAAAGAGGATGACTCTTCAGAGGAGGATCACGGAAGAAGATAGTGCAGATGAAGAAGTTCGAAGGAAGAGTTTGCAAAGAGAAGCAGAACAGGCGAAAGAAGTGCCACTAAACGATACTGGTGAAATTGAGTACGCTGAAGACGACCAGGAAAACGTGGATGCTGCGAGTAGCTCTGTTGAGGAGGAAGGCCAGAAGGAAGTACTGGAAGTTGTGGAGAATCCAAAGTTTATGAGTGATGCGAGGAAACGAGAGTTGGAGAAGGAAAAGGAGAAAATGTCACCACCAGCTGCAGAAACTCCATCCCCTACCAAACGAGAGACCGCCGAATCGGATCACCTGCAAAAAGAACAAGAAGTTTTGACGTCAAAGGAGAAGAAACGCTTTACGTTTTTGCCTGGTCATGCACATGGTCGAACAGCCTCGCAATCTAGTATGCCTCAAGCATCATCGTCAGATGTTAACCGTGCGCCTCCGCCTCACAGTTTACTTCTTCGGAGTGCAGCAGCTGATACACCATCCATACCTTCACCTTTACCATCTCCAATGCCTTTGGTTATTCAAGAACCTCATCCTCAGAGGAGCGCATCACCAACAAAGATGAGCTTATCGTCACAATCAAAGCAAACTTCACCCTCGAAAGGTTTCTTGGGTAGTATAAGGGGTTTCTTCGGGTCTAAGGAGAAAGACAAAGCCAACGCGAAAGCAAAGACCCAGAGAACGGTCTCAGCACCACCACCCGCTGCCCCTGTGGAAGCAGATCCCTCTGATGACTCACCCTCTGAGGACGAACGACCTCGGGGTGGAAACGCTTTACAGAATCTTTTCCACCACAATCGGTCTCCGACCAAGAAACGGAATGGATCTATTCTTAGTGCGGCTAGCGCTACCGGTAACAGTGGTGGGAAGTGGGAGACAAGAACGGACAAAAACATCAGAGAGTTGGCGAAACGGAGGAGCTTTGAGAGGGCTGGTGGAAGCAGGAGTCAGGCATTCCCGACCCCTGTCTTGGGTATTGCAGCTGAGACTGTTGCAAGGGCGGGTGTGAAGCTGGAGGAGGAAGCTGTCCCTACACAAATGGCAACTACACCTTCGAGACCGAGGCAGCAGAGAACAGGGAGCGTTGATAGCGTTATTGGTAGTGCAAAGGCGAAAGGAGCTCAGGAGAGGGTCAGGACAAGTAGTGATGCGGGTATTGGGGCGAAGGACACCTCTACAGCCCCAAGTAGCAAACGGCTCAAGAAGACCAGAACTCAAAATTCAGGTCCTCCTCTGTCTGGGTCTGCAGCGGCAGCTGCCGCCGCTGGTCCCGCTGGTTCGTTATTCATCGGAGCGCCTAAGAAGACAAACTCAATGAGCACGGATGCGACTGCTAAACCGACGAAGAATGATTCAGTTGGACCAACGACACTTGTCCCTGTCGCTCCCCAAAAAACCGTGGGCTTCGTCAATGCTACAACAGGACCATCGACCACAGCAACCACTCTGAAACCTGTCCTGCCACCTACTCAAGTACCAGCTCGGGCTGCAACAATCCCAATGCCCAAATCTAAGACTACTCCTTCCACCTCACCTACGTCTGCTGGTACGCCAGGATTGGCTTTGTCATTTGGACTTGGTCGCTCTTCCAGCTCAGCAACAATTCCCAGCAAGCCCGCTCTGACGAAAAACAAAAGTAAAAAATCAGATTCTACGAAACGAAGTGCGAGTGTTGATGTTCCAGACAACCGAAGAAGCATAGTTTCTCGACATCATCCCTTGGCAATTGATAGCAGCGATGAAGAAGGTGTTGCTCCGACGTCAGTGATGATCGTTGATCTGGGAGAGAGGAGAAGAGCAGAGAGTGAGTTGGGCGATGTTACTGGGGTTGATATGGGTCGAAGTCGTGGTGCCAGCGGTAGCGGTAGTGGTGTTGACACTGGCGATGTCATTCACCAAAGAGCCGGGAAGCAGGCATTTGTGCCCACTCCTGCGCATGGTGTCGGACGAGATGGTATTGGAGGCTCTGGTGCTGCTAGACCGGTGCCCGGTTCGAGCAGTAGCGCCATTCGAGGGGTCGCTCGAGGACAGGACGAATATGCGAGTGACACTGCTGCGTTTGCTCCTGGAGCTGCTGTGCCGACCAAGAGGAAGAAGAGTTTGACAAAGAAAGGTAGTTCTAAAGCCTCTTCGTCGACTGAAACCACGACTCCATCGAGGAAGCCATCTGTCAAAGCTACCACTCAGACTCACCTAAACTCAACATCAGCCAGTGGTGCTCCTCCCGCTACTGTTCTCTCTGCCGGTGGACATCCTGGTGGTACTCTTGTGTTACCAACTGGGAAAGGGCCTCAGATGCACTTCACTGGAGGACTCTCCAGAAACTCGTCTATTGCGGGATCAGGGCCAGTAGTTAATGGTACAGAAGAGGGTGCAAAATCGAAACGATCAAACACACTTGGGCAAGGTATGACAGGTTCAATTGGAGGTGGAAATGTTAGTCGCAAGGGTTCTGTTGGTGCTACAGGCACAACTTCGCCACATCAATCTGCGATGGCAACCTCAACGTCCACCACCAGTACCAGCTTAATGGATATCGTGGGTGATATTTCGAGAGGCAACCGGGAAGGATGGACGTATCCTGTACATGCACCCACGACAACTGCTGCAACCAAGAAAACTCCTGCAGTGATGGTTGATGCTGTAAAGGCGCCAGCAAGAGTTGGTCGCGAAACCCTTGAGGCTTTGGATGCAGCTCAAATACGAAGCCAATTCAACTATTCGACAAACAATGCGGTTCCAGCTTCTGGTTCAACATCAACTAGAGTTACTGGACTGTTGGATATCAAGGCTCCTGCTTCTGTCTTCGACGAACGCTACAGCACTTGGCAAGCTTCTGCCTCAACTCCTGACCTAAGTGCAACGAGGCATACATTGGAAGGTGCTCGAAAGGCAAACAAGAAAGCCCCGGTACCGACAACCCGTCAAGGTCTGGACAAACCTCAAGCAACGTCGACACCAGCACGAAGAGCAAGTGTTAGTGCCGGTGTTATCCCCTCAAATGCGGCAAGTCGGCCTCCTCGAGCTTCCGTAAAGATGCCTCTCAAAAGTGCACTGCGCAATCCTAGTCCTGCACCTTCGTCACAGACTTCAAATTCCCCATCTCCAGTTCCAGGGCCATCGAGGCATTTGTATCCGTCCCATGTATCTCCGCCGCCGCATCAGAATACGCGATCTCCTCTCTACCAAGACCGGCCGACGAATATGACGCAACAAAACAACAAAACTTCTGAACAAGGTGGCAAAGACGACGATGAGGCTTCAGGTGATGATGGTGCTTCATCGACTTCCTATGAAACTGGAAACGAAGTATTTTACTCGGACGAAGAAGCGGAAGTGGAGCAGTCGAACCATCGTGATATGACTCAACACCAACCCGAACCCGCTTATCACAGCCAGTCAGCCAATGGTCATGCAGCTGGTTATGGATCTGAACAATCTGGTTCAACAATTTTGGGATCGACATCTCAAGCTCCGCGAAGGAGAAAGAGCGTTCGGGTGTCGCTCCAACCAACATTTTCACCTTCACCTCCCGCTATTGAGTACAGCGAGGAAGAATCAAGGAATCATGCATCAACATCTTGGCAATGGCAGCCTGACAGGCCACATACGCAGCCGCTTGTTGCTCCGATTCCAATCCCTGCTGCGAAGCAAAAGCCAGTCAGTGATCTATGGGTCGATTCGAGCGAGGAAGATGAAGATTATCAAAGGGCAAAGAAGGCTCTATCAAGGGCAGCGAGGAAGGATAAAGAAGTTAAGGCTATGGCTGCTAATCGAAACATCTAGTTTATACGTTGCTCGCTCTTTTATTATTATTTCCTTGCTGTGGCCACTACCAAGTCATTACACACATTCTTTTCACATGATTACTATCTCCTATACAGTCTCGAGTATGTATACTGTATCATTAAGTTTTACTTTTAGGGCTCTACTTTATCGCGCTCCTCATACATATTAGTACCAGAGATGCATTTATAACATTTTTTTACACTTCCCGGGTTCCTAGGTCTCGTTCTATCGTCCTTGGTTTAGTGGCGCTTCCAATTGGCTTATGTAATACATTTGGATATGGTTTTGTGTGAGACCAATAAACTTGACTCTTGACAGTGTCCTTCCTTGATATTCAGTACGCCGGACGATCGTTTTGTGGCTTGAATTCTTTGCACACCCCAATACGCCCATTTTAAACCAAGAATTCGCATACTTGTACTTTTGACGCGTCTCAACCACAATGTCTGACGGGGAACAGCAACAGCAACAAGAGCAAAAAGTTGAAGACGGAAACCAAACGATCAATATCAGAGTAAGCCAAGCTTTCAATCTTTAGCTCTTCTCTTGCCAAATGCTGACCGTTTCACTGCTAGGTGGCCACTTCGAACGGAGATGAAGTGTTTTTCAAGATCAAACGCAGTACCAAGCTCAGCAAACTCCAAGGCGCATACGCCAATAAAGTGGGAAAGGACGTTGGCAGCATCCGGTTAGTTTGATGACCACCAAGCCTTGTTCTCTACTAGAATTATTTGCTTGAGCTCGGACTGGAGCTCTTCTAATACTTTGAGAGTAATTAACTGACGTCGTTCTCCAAATTTCAGTTTCTTGTATGATGGTGTCCGGGTAAATGAGGATGACACTCCTCACACACTTGATATGGAGGATAATGGTGAGTTCTGACTCTTTCAATGATCCGAGGTGATACTGAATTTCGTTGATAAAGACACTATCGATGTCATGGTAGAACGTAAGTTGCACTATTTACTGAAAGTTTTCATTGTGACTCAACTATTGTACAGAGGTTGGAGGCTTTACGCTACAACCTTGCTAGATTGTTTTTTTCTTTGTTCTGCTGCCATGTCTTTACCCTGACATCAAGAGAACAATCGCTATTCACTGTGTATTGGCCCTGCAACTTTTCTTTTCTTTTTTTCTATTTCTTTTTGGTACACCGACCATTTCACGCTCCGGGAAGGACGGAGCTACTGTTAGCTGTGACAACTCTCTTCTGAGATATGCACACTCTATAGATCGAATTTACAGCTTTTGAACTCCTCCCAATAAACGGCAAGATCATCAGACCACTGAACATCCGCGTCAGTCGCCTTGACAGCCATCGCAGTTGCAGTAGGCTTTCCAGGTCGGCTCTTCATCTTCGCAGCTTTAAAGCTGATAAAGCTTAAACTCGACGATCGCTGCGAAGACTTGAATGAGAGTAACGTCATCAGCGTCTGTATTGCGTCTTATCACGAATAAGACGGTTGACTCAAGATCTTGAACGATGGGTGAAAGTTTATTTTGACAAACGCTCAGACGGTGAGGTGCGAAAGCGATAACTATGCTCCCAGTGCGTTTGCGGTGATCTGGCCAAATACAAGCCTTTAGAAATGGAACTGTCTTTTTCCAGATATCGTTGTATCCATCTTTATATAAAACTATTCTCGAATGTGGCTTGGTTATTGGGTCGCTGCCTAAGCAAGGTATAATCTGAAAGTTAGTCACCCCGTCTCCAGTGACAGATCCTTTTTTTGGGCTCACTGGCCCGGCGCTAAGGCTTCCATTTGCAGAATTCTTCAGTGATCGCCATAGCACCAATTCGATCAAAACCGACGAAGTAAGCGGATTCGCTTCTTGACTTTTGCTCGAAGTCTGACTTCCAAATCCAGGTTCGGTGCCCTTGATTTTCACTCGAACATATCGTTGGTTTCCTCTTCTCCCTCATAATAATATTCCTTGAAAACCGACTCAACGACACCAGTAGATTTCTCGCAAGATGGCGCCATGGTCCATAGAGTTGATGGATTGCTTCGTGTCTTCTAAGCCCGCCCTAGAGACATTCTTTGCTCCAGCCGCTTACAATAAGTTGCTGAGCACTTTGTTTCCTGTCGACACCCTTTTTTCAATCCTTCCTCAAGTGCATCATCACGATAACTGTGGCATAACCTTGACCACCACCACATTCACAGTCTACTTCCAAAGCAGTCCAGTATTTCTGCTAAACCTCCACCCGCACTCCTTCCTCAACCGACAATCGATACGAGAAACTGCAGATCGTCACATCCGGGTACATCTGCGAGATTTAGCTCCATATTGCCCGGGATCGACATTATACGCCATTAGCGCCTTCGGAACGAGACTTTGTTTTTATTCTATGAACGCTGGACAACCAATCATACCGATCAAGATCAATGAGGATCAGTCGGACGATGTAGCTCCTACAGATTGGTGGGACTGCGATTTGTTGGATGATGATGGGGCCATTCGGTTGAAAGAAGTCGTGAACAAAATTCGAAACCAATGCGCGAATATAGACTCTTGACTATGTATTTTTGGCTACTAAAGAGCTCGACTCTTTGATACTTTTAGAATAGTGGCAAATTGTTGGAGGTTTATCACGATGTTAACTTGAAAGTACTGTGTTGACCAGGGCCCTGAGCTGCCAGTGTGACGCTATTCGTCACAATGGCGCGAGCTTGCATGAAAAAAAATTACAGTAGAGCTCCAGGCTTGAATGTTCGTATGATTACGGCGGGTGGTAACCTGCTTACGCGGTAGCATTCTTCTTTAAATGTGCTTGGGATTGCAAATAGGACGTAGGACAGAATTTATGGCGGTGATCAAATCTCGATCGTGTGAACAATTTCCCTTTCTTGGTTATAACTACAAGCGCCCAAATTGACTGGCTCGTACGCCTGTTACACGTTTCTTTATCCCACCATGAGGATCCAACACACTCCGCGGCCTATCTCTGAGGCTCAAAACTTGGTTGCGCTGACTATATATATTCCTCCTCAAGCAGGCGACTCAGCAGAAGTGCAAAAGCTAGAAATTCAACTCCCTGCGCCTGTCCAGTTCAATGATCTCGTTGACAAGATGCAGCAGCACGGTCTGTTCATACTTTTTCATAGCGAAACTGCTTACTAACGCCAGTTTTAAAAGGGTATCCTGAACCTCGTGGATTCCGCAGCTTTGTTCCAGTCAAAAGGGTCGAAGTTGTGGATGCGCCGTTGCCCTTGCAGCCATTCCAAATAGCCCTGTGTGTTGATTCCCTGATTCAAGTGAAAAGTTCTAACTGAAACATGATATCACAGCGATGAGCCATTCATACAGTTCTATAATAAACGGATAGCTCCTCAACCACACCCACCAACACATGAGGCCGAGCTGTCGCACGGTGATAATGTTGTGTCAGTGTGCGATCTTCGGATTCGATTCCATCGGTAAAGAATTTGAACATTTTGTTACTTCTTAAGATTACTTATTCCTAACTCGTTTCTTCTCTTATCAGGACAGTCAGAGTCCCAGGTATTCTGACTCTCAAGCGTGATACTGAATGTCTGCCCACTGACGTCTGTACCTTTAGATAACGATAAAACCCATGCACTCCCTCCAGATATGGGCCCTTTCAAGCTCTTGTAGGTGAATTTTCTTGAATATGAATTGTTTGATGACTGATCATTCTCAGCTCAGTTGGCAATTTGGTTCAAAAACTTCCAAAACAAATTGTTAGCAATGGTGGCGCGTTCTTGGTATGCTTTGACTGTGACTACGAATGTTGTTTTACTCAAACGGAAAATGATAGAGCATGTATCAGCGTGAAGCTATGTGGATATCGTTCCACCAGTCCAATTTCGATCAAGGCGCCCGCTATGCTGTTAAAATTTCCGTTGGAGGGATCAATGCACTAACTGGTCTTGCGCAACATGAGAGTGCAAAAGGCAAACAAGATTATCTGGCAATCGGCGGGGAGAATACTCAGCTGTAATTATTTTCTTTTGAGCATAATCCTGTGTTGATTCAAATGCGTCTGCAGTTGGCTGGTATATTGACTGCTTATTATATGAAACCATACGCTGAACTACCTACGCAGGATGGCATTTCAACTGCTCCTGGAGAAGTACGACGTACGTGCACTGTACTAAATATCGGACAAGCTGATTTATGAAGTATCCTGTCATACAGAGTTCGTTGCAATGCCGCTTGGTAAAGGCTATACCGTAGAAAGCCAGATTACTGGGAAAGAGGTGTGTTTTAACCCGCGGAAGTGACTGACTCTGATACCGATTTACAATTTCCTCAAGGATATGGGCGGTATCCAAATCGATGTTATTCCTGCCTTCCAATCCGGGGCAGCCTTTACCCATGAGGGTAACGATCTTAATGTTTACAAAACGGCACGAGAGCTGAAGATTCGGGCCGGAGAGTTTGTGGAAATGAAACTCCCTAGCAGTCCTAGGTAATGAAATTTTATCAAGAGTGTCAATTCCTTTAACGTGGTCAAAAAGTGACAGACAAGTTTTCAATCGTGGTTCATCCATTTCAAAATCATCTGAAACCATTTGTCTAACAGCGATGTTCGACGTCTCTCCAAGTGAGTTGATCCTATGCCTATTATTTAATAAGTCTCACCCCCTTACAGTGGTGGTTAACGTCAAGACTTTAACTGGAAAGACCATCACATTGTTTTGCGAACCTTGTGATACGATAGAGTGTATACGTTCTCTTATCCAGGATAAAGAGGGCATCCCTCCTGATCAGCAGCGACTTGTGTTCGTAGGAAAGCAGTTGGAGGATGCCCGGACACTGGAGGGTCTGTGAGATTAATTTAAATCACTGTACGAAATTGGCTGACAAATAAACAGATTATAATATTACGGAAGATAGCGTTATACACCTTAAGCTTCGACTGCGAGGCGGAGGAGACTCAGAAACCGCGAACATGATGGCTGGCTTTGCAGCTGGAGGTAAAATCTCTCAGAAAATCAATCGTGATAGACTTCCGGTGACCGCATACGATCAGAGTCGCGCTCAGACTCTGCATGTTGCCGTCATCAACGCTCTCTACTTTTCCAAGTTGACTGGTCTTCCCAGCCCTCCCTCTCCAATCAGTGCTCAGACGTATCTTGATCATGGATTTCCTTGGTTCGCGTTGTATGATGAACGTATTCCACCTGCGAACAACACGTCGATCTCAAAGCTTGGTAATGTACGATCGATTGCTCAAGTGGACGCCAATCGCGCAGCAATTGGACGAAGCAACACCCAACCTCCGTGCGATTACTGCGTTTATGAAATGGCAACACTCAGACTTTCTCCTTGTGGTCATGTCTTTTGCGACGACTGCGGGACGACAACAGTTTGCCCAACATGCGCACGCAAAATCAAGACTAAAGACCGCTTTGCAGCTCCAATGCCAATGCCTGGAAGGGAACAGGATGATGGGGTAGATGTAAGTTCGTTGGATGAGAGGATAATCAAACTTCAAGCAAGTTCCAGAGAGGGTAAACTTCTCTCCTTCAGGTCCGCGAAGGATGTTAACAGCCCGTTATGCGGAAAAGATTGACTCGCTTTTGAAATCTAAACAATGCTTCCAAATTCTCACTTTGTGCTGTACTTATATCTCATGGTAATCTTGCAATGTATCTTAAATCAAGTGCTGTGATATGGAACCTATGTTCCGCTGCTTTAGGAGTTCTATCAAGTAATGATAGGCACCCACGGGGACCGTGATTACGGAAGTGACAGGATTTCTAACGATCCCTGTCTCCAAAAACATCACCCTTCCCCCCACGCACTAAATCGAGGGTCATTTCACAATGACTGAAGAGGAAGCTTTTAAAGACGAGACGCCTGACTCACTGCTGGTAAATAAACCCTAGTCCAGCTTCCAATAGGGTCAAAATTTCGCAGCCAAGTTGTCTGGCAGATTACATTGACTACAACAGGAAATTATATAAACAGCTCGTTTAGTAGATTACACTGTACGATCCGGCGACCGCGTCAAAGAAGTACTATACTAATACAGTCCACATAAATTATGACCCGCTTTCATTGACGTCTCCGCAACCATTTCAAAGTTCATTCTCAGCAGATGATACTGGTATTAGCATCCTTTCCATCTCTTCAGCCGCTTCTCTGATGCCCCGCTTTGTTTGAAGATCGTACATCGGAGATCGATATATAAGGATTAGCAATGCATGTCGGAGGCACAGGCCGTTCGTGTTTGCCTGATCAAGACCATATACGATGGGTACCCAAGCTGAGATTGTTGATCAGGTTTGTTCCTGCAAACAGCAGTAAAGACGCTTATACATACGGATCTCTTCACTGAATGATTTTACTCGAGAGGTTTTTGGGACGATGCCGTTGCAAACACCCCTGTGGCAGCCGATAAGCAAAATGAGGTTATTTACCTAGGGGTACTTACCCAGACGCAAGGAAAGGGGAAATCGCTCTGTCTACATCGATGTTTCTCTGAAAGTTGACCATAATTGATATGAGCCACTTGGTCTGCTTGGTGTCTAGACGTCGGTTCAGAAGTCACTCCTTTCTGACAATTAATGGAAAATATACCAGCATTGGAATCCCAGAGTAGCGTCGAGGGTCTGGAGAAACAACGAAACTCCAGGCTTTGGACTTTCGTGTTAAGTGTTATAGGAAGTTCAATATGTTGGCCATGATGGTACAAAATCGACGGCTCTCTTATGTCGAGATTAGAGGTTGCTTTACTCAAGCCCAACGTGAACGAACCAGGCTACGATGGGACAAACAGACAAATGAATGCACGTGTGCCTACGAGCGGTCTGGCAGCTCGATATCGATCCGGTTGGTCCGTAACCCAGCACCTGAGACAACCTGGGATTTGCAAATGAGAGACAGATTCGGAGATTCAATCGGCCTCAGAGCTGTTGAATCTTCCACCCGCTATCACCTGTTGTATTCCCTCTTAAGCCGTGGAGACGTTGGATAGCTTTTTGATACAGCTGTTTGCAAAACGATAGGCCAAAAGCGGACTTTCTTTGACAGCCTAGCCGTTAGGCTGAATGGCCGTTGATCCGATTGATCGCTTACATATACTCAAGGTCCGACCTCAAAATGGGTGTAAGCAAGAACAAATTGTACGCATTGTTTGAAAGTTGAACAGCGAAGCCCAGTCACCATTGCTTCCGCAAAACACAACTATGGCGACCATCTCAAGCCTGCTACGATGCTTGACAAAAAATTCAAAATCGTGGAGTTTTATTGTTAATCCAAATCCGCGACTCTGGCCCAGTCAGGTATGTAATTCATCTTTCTAACTTTCTTCGGACTTCTGAGCGCCTGTTTAGAAATTGGGCGCCTCAATCGGCTCGTCCGTATATATGATCAATTTCCAGAGAAACATCGACGTACTACAAACCAACGCTGAACAATCTCCATACTCTGGGCAAGTAGTGGTTGAGACTCAAATATCTTCTTTTTGCTCATTGCTCATTACTGATTCACAGCGGCGTTTACAACGGCATCCCTTTACAAACAGCTCGAGCCAAATCTTTCAGCGCAGAGATTCGTACGTATATCTGGCTAATGCTCTCTATAAAACTGATTAGAGCCTGCAGCTTGGGTACCCATTGAGCATGGTTTTCGCCAAACAAATGCCTACGGCTTGGGGCTACGCGAAGCTTTGATCGATGCCATGTATCGGTTTCCAAAATACGATCTCAAAACGAAGCGGGGCATCAAAGCAGCGATTGAAGAGATGGAAAAGGTGTTAACGCCCATCACTTCTGCCAAAGAGTAAAGGAAGAGAAGTAAGATAATGTGGAGAAAGTTCGTATTCATAACAGCTGGGTTATTTTACTAGTTATAATTGAATATTTGAATGTGGTATACCTCGACTCACCTTATATAGACGTAAATCTGCTCGTTAATGACATGTGGCTAATCTCCGGTTATAGTCGTCCTTTTCCACAGACTAGCAACAGATATGGGTGTTCGCTATGAACAAATTTAAAATGGGAAGCAATGATTGGCGTCCTCACAGACAAATATTTGATAGCCACATCAATTACATATGATATTCCAAGTTATCACTTACGGTAATGAGCTCTGCCTATTGGACTTCCACTTCTTCATAATTCCAATACCTGACATGACGCGAAAAGACCTGGAGTACTGCCATCATAGAAGATTATATTTGAGCTCAAGAATAGGGTATTTCCTGTCCCAAGTCATAGAACAGCTTATCGGCTTGGGCCATTGAGAGCATACTCAACCTGGGAATTTTCACGAGGCTACAAGCTCCAGCAACAACCTGAAATACGAAATCATTCAAGGTTTTCTGGTAGATTCAACGATTACGACGGTGTCCACGGTGCTCTGATGCTGCTCTTCGAAGGCTTTTCGACTTGACCAGCTTATTTGCTAAGAAGAAAGGAGGTGTTTTAGATTTTGGCTGTCTGCCCAGATCAGAGTAACTTACGCCGCGTGGTTGTTCCTGATTTTGTTGTAGCACTTCGAGATATATTCGGTATTTGTATCTCATCGACGGGAATTGCTAAGTTCCGAGGTTCGGGAGGTGGCCACGTAGGCACTGCACCGGCATTCAGTTTTGAAAGGCTTTCAAAGTCGATGAGGTCACCCGTTGGACTGCGGGATGCCACTACTTTCTGTTTGACCGTCTTTTAAGCTTCGCTACGGGGTCATTTAAAATATACACGACTGACCGCTTTCCCCAGGTAATCTTTCTTGCCTACGGATTTTAATTTCTTCTCGGATGGCCGGTATATAACGCCTATAGGCTATGAATCATCAACACGCCATTGTCACGAAAGTGAACGAGAACAAAACTCACAATACTGAACACACTGAAGCGGTCTCCTCGTTCAAGAATGGCTTCGTCGATGGCATTGTGCTTTTCGAGAACCTTTTGTCTACGAGCCTCTTTCATGTCTTCTAAGCCTTCTGTCATTCTTCCCAGGTAGATTTTCGAAAGTCCTTTGTTAAAAAAAATTTCTGTTGAGAAGAGTGTGAAGTCTAAGCCAAGTTGGTTGTAATTACTGAGATGTATACTATGAGATATGTGCAAATGCAATAATAATGAGGGGGAACACACATGGCTAGATGACCTCTCAAATAGATCAAAGCAAGGTCAAAATCGTGGCACGCTAAACGATATTCCTCCAGGAGAAAGTTAGATACGCCAGATTGGAAGTACCTGTTCATGAAGGTCAGTATGCATTGAAAGCGACAGCTTGACCAACATACGCGACAGCAAGATATTGATCACGGCTGGTAGCGTTGAGAAAATGTTTCACAGCAAGTTCGTGCTCTCCCATGGTTGCGCATATGAGTCCCATGTTCACCAAGACCTTCGAGGTACATGCAATTCTCTTCAACCAAAGGACAGTCTCATCAGCAAGATGCGACCAGAAAAGTCGGTTAACAGACTAACCGAAAAATATTCTAAAGCCTTGTCGTATTCATGACCATCGTATGCACTTAACGCCGCAGTCCAAACTTCTAGTTCAGCTTTGAGAGACATCGGTAGAGCGTTTCATAGGCTTTGAAGCTGTTGATTTCGACGTCGGCGAGGTATGGAAAGCTCTCGACCAAGAGACGATGGATGCTATCCAGGCTTTTGACAAATGGAGGGGCGATTTTTGTAAGAGTGGAGATATTGGCGCACAAGACGAGAAAATGAGTAACCAGGGATGTATACACCTAATGCATCACAGCATGATGACTTCGATACGGCATCGTATGTTGAACCGAAATCATTCTCCATCATCCTTCGGAAATTCAGGACTTGGGATGCAACTGTCTTTCATTCCATGCCGGCGTTGCGTAGCAATCCAACAGGTTATCACATGCGAGTGGTTTCGAGGACGCTCGATCAGCGAGGTCAAGGAGAGGGCTCACTTCCAATTTGAAACGTAACCGCAGTGTCAAGTTAAGAGCAGCCTCGGTCAGAAACGCTTCATCGAAATATTGACTCGAATGCAAACACTCCTGCGTACTGCATTCGTTTCGATAATATGAATCAGTGCAAGTTCTATCAGAGCGCAGTTGGCTGAATACCATAATGCACTTACCTTGTTTGCGAGACTTGGACATGACTCAGAATGACTCTTTTTCTCTCAAAAGGGTACGGATCGCTCAACAGTGCGGAAACCAGGTCTTTCATTAGGGCCGCCCCCGAGGTCGCAAAAATCAGAAAGCCGTCGATGTAGTAAAAATTTAAGCTTGGTGTGGCAGCGCACCACAGATTTCTGTGGGAAAGCACATGGACAGAACTTTCGTTGGCATTTCTATTAGCAAATGCTGAGAAGCTTCAGTACAGGTGCGCTACGCAACATAAAGCGGAAAGTGTTTTTAACTGTGTTTGGAGACTTGACATGCAACTTCGTTCGGGTCTTCTCTTCGCTTCACTCTGATGGTGAATGAAGATCCTTGCTGAGCAATAACGCAATTCGTTGGATAAAAACAAGGCGACACATGGACGAACGGTAGGAGATTGCAAGCTTCCGGATTGAACATTGTGCTTCACGAGGAAAAGAGATGTTTGGTTAAAGTCGGTATGTTATGTTGTCAGGGTGCAACCCTGGTTGCTAAGAACTCCCACAAGATTATGATGTTCCTCGTAAATGGAATACGAGAGTGTTTTTCTTGGATTGCTCCACTTTTCACAAGCCTTTCTTAAAACCTACTTTGTCGTTGAACAGAATGGCTTTTCTTCAGCGACGCAGGACGAGGTCTCAAAAAATTTCGGTAACATCCAACTCAAGTGAGGGCCTCAGATTCACCACAGAAAAGGGGCTCTCCATGTCGCCGGTGTCTACTTCAAAACCGTTACCTGGGATTCCCTTTCCTTCCGCTGTCGAAAATGTTCCCCGTAACACTCGACATACGCTGCCTACCGTCAACGGAAAGCAGCAGCGAACGCTTTTAACGCGTGTGGGGTCCATCTTTACGCCTAAAAAGAGGCCAAGTCATCTGGACTTGAAACTCGTTAATAGTGCATTATACAACAATTCTAGTCGTCCATCGCACAACACCTTTCGGAGCTCGATGGAGTCTGAAGACGAAATTCGCTGTCCAAGTGGCCTAGGAAGTGCAGTATCGTTGACCTCGAATCGCTCATTACCACCATCTCCGTTTACACCAATAGAACCGCCATTCGGTGTGGCCCCACAACCAGCATTCCAACGTACCAGAGCGATTAGCTCTCCGAATCTGCTTCGCTCCTTAAGCTTGAAAGTTCGAGGTAAAGCAAGGGGACGTGCAGAGTCCAACGCTCAGAAGATAGCCAATCCTCCAAGAACCCAGTCACCATCGGTTCTTCTTCCGCCAGCAACTCCACCAAAGGATGTCTTCAATCTACCCGAAAACATCCTTCTCCGTGTTCTATCCCACCTCTCCGCCCCGGCCGTCGCATCATGTGCGACTGTCTCGAGATCCTTCGCAATAGCCGCTCGGTCCTCCCTATACGGCATGATTGACACAACTTCCATATCACTTTCACAACTTGAAACAGTTATCGCCGTCCTGGCCTCACGAACCGACCTCGCTGAGCTCGTCACG
The DNA here is from genome assembly GCA_015657495.1 of Crepidotus variabilis. NCBI lineage: Eukaryota > Fungi > Basidiomycota > Agaricomycetes > Agaricales > Crepidotaceae > Crepidotus > Crepidotus variabilis. The sequence continues at coordinate 96,058 of MU157920.1, forward strand.
ACCTTCATTTGTCCCCATTGGCCTCCCTTCTTCCTCTCCAACACCAAAACCCGAACTTCACATATGACACAGCACAAGGATGCCCTATTAACAGCAACCTTCACCCTCGCCCTCGAACGAATGTTGAACCTAACGACTCTCACTCTACCTGCGTTTGATGTGTCACTTCTCGCCCAGCATACCGCGTTCGGCCTTAGAAGCATTACTTTCCTCAACGACTCATTCACAGAGCCCGAGATGAAAGCACTTTTCACATGGCTGGATGGCCAAATCAACATCACTTCTCTCCGTTTTCCCTACCTTCTCGATCCCCAGAAGGAATCCCACCCTCTAATAGTCCGGACAAACTTACCAGTCGATTCGAGTTCCTCCGGGAAAACTTCAGTCAGTAAACGACCGCAGACTGCTCCCGACAGCCCATTCCTCAAAGTATTTCCGACCACCCCGTCGCCATACACAACACCCATCCCTTCTCCGAGTTCTGCACTTTTTAATGACACCTCCATATATCAAGAGGTCTTCCCTTTTACATCGTCAACCCTCCTACCCAATCTGGCGACTTTACATGCCACGCCATCACTTGTAACATCGCTCTCCGTACCTCTGGACAATGGATCTACCTCGATACGACGTCCACTGGAGTTGGTCACTTTGAATATCAACTCGACACTCTACACTGGGCTTCGACCTGCAGCTTTAATGTCTTCCCTGAAAGGCATCTCGCAGTTAGGACTTGTCTTTAGCACCAACGTTGACAAACGGTCTTTCGAAAAAGTCCTTGGTGCTGCCGGTGCGGCTCTTGGATCAGCTACCGAGGTGGAGGTTATCGATGATCCGTTCGTTGATAGAATCTCGAAGCCTCCGTCATGTGGACTTCGAGGACTAGCAATATCCTTCCACATTTCCGGAACTCATTCCGACCAAGAAGAGGTGACCTTGATCATGTATCTCGCTTAATATGTAATGTGATGCTGATGCTTTCGCAGATGCTCTACAGAAGCCTGCAGGCTGCTCTTCCTCGGTACAAACATCTTTCTACACTCCGACTTTCTATCTACTCCGACCAATATCCAGTCCCTCATCAACGAACTCCGTCGACGTCAGAAGACGCTTTGATTCGCAGCTGGTTAAAATTCTGCCCCACACTTACCTCAGTAGCTCTTTCATCTGGGGCAGAATGGCAATTTTAACCACACTTCGGACTATATTTATGCTTCCTTTTAGGTTTGATACCACTTTTTACGACAAATACCATCACATACCATCACACCATCCAATTTCCGTGTCTATCCGTATGGTAACAATGTTTGTTTTGTCTCGCACCATTGTAAGGTGTTACATTAATGTATTCACATTCCTCAACAGACCCTCGCATTTCATAACGACCCAATCTCTCTTCATTCCTTTACTTTAGTGTAATATACAAATGTTTGCTGCAACATACTACCTTTGCACCCGGCACAACCACAATGGTTTGGGTGTTGTCGATGATCATCGACGGGCCTTCGATAGTATCTCCAATATCAAGCCTATCGAGCAAAAACACCGGTGTATCGTTGACTCTGCCAACTTCATCGAAATAGACACTGTGCCGAGTCTCTATTTTGGAGTCTGTCTTCAGATCGATGATGTTCTGCTTGAGCTCAGCAACTTCGGCGTAGACTGATTGGCCCAGTGAGTCAAAAGTCTTGCCAATCCCGCGAACCTTCGCAAATAATCAATACCAGTTAGTGTACTACGATCAGATCAGGCCGCTTACCTTGATATCGTCCACCATGATGCTCTTGGTATCCAACAAAAACCCAAATTCAGCCTTATACACCCTCTTGAACGCACTCTCAAAGTCTTCATTCCCATCTCCGTCTCTTTCACTTGGCAAAACCATCAAAGCAGTATCTGTGCCTTCAAAGCGCATGTTCAACATTCTCTCGACATGAATGCGATCATCTTCAAACCCTTGCTTCTGGAGCTCAGATTTCACTTCTTTCGTCATCTTGTCCAGGCGGGATATAAGCGTTTGTTTGTTTTGAGCCGTAAAGAATGTCGAAGAGGGTTCTTGGAGCTCATAAGCACTTCACCGTCGTTCAGTAGCAGAACTCGAATAAATTTCAATATCTTACCGATCGGCTAAAGCTAAACCATAGGCTGATAAAATTGAGCTATAGCGGTGGATAAGGATAGTCTTGATACCCAGCAAGCTAGCGATTTCGCAAGCATGCTGTCCACCGGCTCCACCAAAGCTTGCCAATCTGAAAGGTGGGGGTTCGGTCAAGCAGTTCGTCGAGATCAAGTTACAACATACGTATGTTTCGAAGTGGCATAACCCCTGGCCTCCGTTAAAGCGCGGATAGGCCGACACATTGTTTCGTTCGCGACTTTGATAAATCTGACAAGTTGGGCTATGTCAAAGAGAGCGGATTCAACAGATATTCAAGAACGTACCCATATACAATCTCGTCCAGGCCCAACTTCTTGTCTTGAGATTGATTTATATCCTCTGCCAGCTTCTCAACAGCAGCTTTCGAAGCCTCGACATCCAGTGGCTCCTTCTCCGATTTCCCAAAGATTTTTGGGAAATAATCAGGTATCAATCTCCCAAGGAGGAGATTGGCGTCTGTGACAGCCAAAGGCCCTCCTTTACTATATCCGCCTGTCAGTAACATATTATTATACGCGGCGGAAAGATGACCTACCGATAGCATGTAGGCCCCGGCTGAGCTCCTGCACTGTCAGGTCCAGCTAAAAAGAGTCCATTCTTGAAGGTCAAACAGGAACCACCACCCGCAGCGACAGTGTTGATATCAAGCTGTGGTGACTGGATTGTGACTCCAGCAGTCGTAGTTTCGTAGACCACCTCGTATCGACCGTCGAAGCGAGAGACATCCGTCGAGGTGCCCCCAACATCCAAGCTGGAGTAAAGTTAGCCGTTAGTTGATTCTTCATGGACTAAGAGAAAAACGAACCCGATGATTGGTATCTTCTTTTCTTCATCCCAACTCGTCAGCGCATAGCCTACAACACCACCGGCAGGGCCACTCAGGATACTTTTCAGCCCTGAAAAGTTGGCAGCATCAACCAACCCTCCGTCGCTGCCCATGAACTCGACCCTGGGGCTACGCAATCTGCCATCCCTTAATTTTTCATCGAACCCATTAAAGAACCCATCCAGGTATTCCATAAGGATAGGAGTCAGATATGCATCTGCTGTGGAAGAAACACCTCTTGGAACCATTTTGATCATCGGTAGGAGTTGGGCGGATTCAGAAACATGGGTGAAACCAACTTCACGAGCCAGCTTTCCAACGATGCGTTCATGCTCCGGGAAGGTGTAAGAATGGACAAGAACGATTGCCAGAGAACGGTAGCCTTTCTCGTATAGCTTTTGTAGGTTTGTTCGAACAACATCCAGATCTAAGAAATAAAATAAATAAGTCAGATAGTCTGTGACAGAAACGATAAGCATACCAGGCTTCTTCATAATCCTGACCGCTTCACCCGAGAGACCTTGAACGATATCCCCGGGGCCTTCGGCATCTCCTTGTTCGTCCCATCCTTTGCCACGATACCCTCTCTTAACTTTCCCGTCTTCATCAAACTGGATCGCATGTTCTTCAGCCTGAGGATCTGAGGTGTATCCAACCAGAGTGACTCGCTCATCGATCTCGAGTACCTCTGAAAAAAGAGAGGAAGGTCTTCGAATGTTCAAATCAAAGATCTTAGGACGGGATTGGTTGCCAATGACCAAGAGATCTTTGAACCCTTTCGTGATAAGGAGAGCGTGTTTATGGCCCTTGCGCTCCAGAAGCGCATTCGTGGCGACCGTTGTTGATAAGCGGATGTAATCTAGGTAGGCTCTTAACACGTGATTAGAGATGCTTAGAAAGATGCCCATACCAATTTTGTCGGTGTTGAGAACGTTTCCTCGAGATATCTGTTCACCCGTGACCGTCTCCAGAACGCGTCTAATTCCTTCAGTTGGTGCATCATCGTAATTTCCTGGATCTTGAGAAACTGAAGAAGCGTGTTAATACGCATAGCCTGGGCAGGAGTTGAGTACGCACGAAGCTTCACGACAAGTTCTTTCCTTTCCTGTGAGTTTTCAGGATCCGGATAAGACCTAAAAAGATTTAATCAGATAAATTGTCGTAAAAAAGAAATTTCATGAACATACGCATGTACATCGCAAAAAGTTCCTCCTCGATCGGCACAAATGCGAATTGAACGATCAGGAATATTGGATTTTGTTGAGGACATGTTTTAACGCCACAAAAGATGTAGGTCCACAATCTGTGCAAGATAGAGTTATATATCCAAACTGTTGTCCCTTTTTAGAGTTCACTCGGAATGTGGCCGGAAAAAGACAAACTTGAAGCTGACAGATCAAGTGGAGCTCATCACTATATCCGTATTAGCATAAAATCTCTAAGAAACCTCGTGGATTCTCCAGAGAGATTTCTGAAGCATTGATGTTTAACGAAAGCGACCACGTCGCAGTCGAACTGTTGATAGTGACCGTACAGTTCAGAAAGAACAATTGTACACAGTCACGACTTGTTTGGCCATTTGCCTAATCCGTTTCGTCGAACGCGCTGTAAGCCCCGAAGAGCCTCAAATTTCTAATTCACTGGAATTCCGCATTCTGTCCGACTAGTACTACATGTCAAGGTCTCTATGTCCAGCTTAAAATTCCTGAAGATTTCCTAAAATATTTATAGAGATGTCCAACACAATGTAAAATGTAGCGTCAGCCGGGCCTGTTTTTATCAACTCGGAGACGAATTGGAAGAGGTAAAGTGAGGGACGGCCCAGCATGAACCAGTTATTCCAGCATGTATCGTAAGCCACAGAGATAATAAAAAACGGCTTGAATTGTCGTCAGTCGTGATATATCATGCTAGGTTCGTTGAACTTGGCTTTGAAGAAGAATAATGGCTCGGATTTATAAGGGGTGATGTCAATGGGCTTGCTACTGATGCTTGAACAGTTTAGATTTTCTCGGTTGTCATCCACAGTCGTTTTCCAAATACATGCAAGGCTTGGGGGTAGATGTTGTGCGTAGGTGTTGTTGGCCCAATACATAGAATGTTTCAATGGTAGCAAAGGAGACCCGATGATGTATTACTCAGAGTTTACATTCTGGGGCTTACGGAGACGGCTTCCACTAGGAATGACGATGAGAAAGCGGCGCGTTAGAGAACAGCGCCCAAAAGACCCACGCCGCTACTGCCGATGTATAATAGAAATAGGTAGTTCTTTAACTTTTGGTAGTTGAATATCGGTTCGAGGTTAGTAGACCATAGAAAGGTACGTACATTAGTTGACCTCTAGAAAATTACGACCGTCATCGATGGTCGCCAAGATGCGATTTGGCCAGATCAACTCTTGCAGATAATCAATAACAATAATTTAGCCATCGATGCCGAGGACTTTATAGTCTGGGATAATTCATAGCCCAGAAGTATAAACCTGTGGCTTGTCAATGACGAGTCAGCCTTTATAAACCCTGTCGTGTGCGCATACATCCTATACAAACCCCTACAATAGCTCGCCATGTCGAAGCTTGACCAGAAATACGCTGAGATGATGGAAAACCACCCATTTGGGATCGCCCTATTCCACCCGCCACCTTCTGGCACGTTTAAACCAGGTGTATGCGGCTATTTCGACGAATACGGGGCATGGAACCCTATCTGCGATCTTCTAGACACGAAAGGATTGGCAGCAAAAGGCCTCAGCCCAGTCGAACAGGAGCCAGAAAGGGCACCACTGGAGAATGGAATCAAATGGGGACCTCAAATGTCCACAGACACAAAGGCGAGCAAACTCAACATGAAGGGCGGGGTGTAAGTTCACCGTGGGTGTTGATCTCAACGACGATCAAACACTAAATCCCCTCATTTTTAGAGCTCCTCAACCAGGCATCCCCGTTAACGCTTCTGCAATTTACGAGTATTCGTCGAGCAAAGATATTGGAGCCATCCTTCTAACGACACCACCAATCACCCACGACAGGTTCTACTTCTCTACACCGTTCAAGAACTGGGTCAAGAAGAATGCGCAGGCGATTCTCAAGAACTACCCAGATGTGCAGGAGCATCAGCTTTGGGTTGTCACGTCCGTGTATATGACAAAGTCGTGCGCGATAAATATGTGGAATGGTCATGACAAGAACTTTACGGTTGGGTTTTCGGTCGACGCGATGGGTGCGGGTGAGGCAGGAACAGGATTTGAATGGCATCATAGTCAAAAAGACGAGGGATGGTCGGAATATAGCCCCCCAGTACGTCAAATTTGATATGATAACATCCTATGTTTTGAGAATAAGTGTTTCCTTAGGGCGACCAGCAAGCTGTGGTCTACTTTGGAGGTTTAGTTTTCACCTACCACCGCAGTCTCTTCGGCAAAGAGGTCTGTTCGCTAACGGTCTCAGCTCATTGAAAAATAACCAATGTATCTCCTACAGGATCTGAGGCAAAAAGCCCTGGCCCCCGCTTTCAGTAGCGGACTATTTAGGGGATCTCAAGTGCTCGTCAAGATCGAGGACCCCCATCACCTTAATGAGCATGTAACGATCAGGTATAACGAAGTTTTCGAAGAGGCAGATTTGGAATTGGACATCGAAGACACGGAAGAGCGAAAAGTAGAATAGCCAATACATTTACGGCATATTTCGACTTCCTGGAAGGGTATATGTACACTAGAGCATCCAGGTATAAGTACGATAATAATGTTACAAAGAAAGTTGGAGGGTATGCTATCAGATTAAATCTGAGCTCGGAGGAAAGAGGTTCGAAAAAAGCGGACGCTAACTAATCTTGAGGAGGTCGCTTTGTAGTCGCGCGGAGCGCCGCACCGAGGGAATTGACGATGCCAGGCGTGTCTGGTGATTCCCCTTCCGTCCCTTCGACTTGGCACGGCGAGGTGGTGCAGGAGGTAGCATCGGAGAGTTACTCCCAGACGGCGATGGTTGAGTTTTCATGCTCGTCAAAACCTCTGCTGCATCAAGTAGTTCCGTATCTGACCTCGTTAAAGTGACGTGGGGATTTGAAGATGTTCTTGAGAGTTTTCGCCGTTTTCTTGAATCAGGGCGATCGCCATAGTAGGTCTCGTAGAAAGCGTAGCTTCTGTCTAATGGTGTTGGTTGGAGTTTGGGAGAGACTTCATGTAACGGCACCGACGACGCTGAGGGCACTGTCAGCAGTGGTAAATAAACGTAAACAGGCTCGTCTCACTGATTATGGGCTCTGACATAACCCTTTTTGGACGAAAGTCTTCAGGTTCCCAATCGTCCTCAAGTTCCACTCGTTTTCTCTTCCTGGCAGGAATTCGGAACTTGAGACCAGTGCGTATCGTGCTTTGCGTGCACTGATGATCGTCAGCCTGAGGAGGAGTCACTTGGCCATGGCCGATTTCAGAAGAGCTCGAAGATTGAGGCGGCCAAGAAGACGAAATAGTGTCCCTGTTCAATCGTGGATGCAAAAATTCCACAAACTCGTTCAGACCCACAACAAACCTCCTCACCTCCTCAGGACCAGTCTGAGGATATCGATGGCGGTAGTCGATACACGCTGCCACAAAATCACGCCCCATCTTGAGGATGGCGTTGCGCTCTTCTGCTGCTAGGTCGGGGTTGAGAAGTCTTGCAATACTTGGTTGCATGATGGGAGAGCGTCTAGCTCTGGTGGGGGTTGTTAAATTCAGAAAGAGCAGGAAAAGACGAAAAAGTGGCCCTTTTTATATTTCAAGAGAGCTTTTTGACATGGTCAATATGAACGTCGCAAGTGGCGTTGCGATGCGCTTTGTAATGAAAAACCTATTATCTCTTGAGAAATATTCGGTTAGGCTTGGTCGTAGATATGGTAGCCCTTGAAGCCACCCGTCACTGAAATCGTCAGTCTTTTTGCAGGAGTCGGGAGAACAATAATTTTGGTTGTAACTCGTCTCATTCTATTACGACCGGAGGTGGTCCAAGTGTCAAAGCGTGATGAGGGCTCTGCACATCGAGTTTCAGGCTGAGTGGCAAACAATCTCAGTCGCGGAAATTCTGGTCAAAGCATCCAAACAAGGTTGCAAAGGAGCTCGCACACCATTCTCAAGAACGAGGACAGAACGAACGTAGTCATGTTGAGTCGACTTGTCGACCCATCAACGCATGAATGTCTTTTTAAGTCTGAGAGAAAAGGAGAATATATGGCTACTGACCAGTCTGAGGCACGATATTTTCCAAGTCTCTCATGCTCACCCGTAACCAAATTGCCGTAAGCAGTCTGTAAACGACGAAGCAAACCTGGCAACAATTGGAAGACCGCGCTCTCATATAGCATCGTCATAGTTCAGCTGATCTGACATTATGGCAAAACAATACGTTGTCATTCGTCGTCGTCAAACATGATCGAGTCCCTCCTTTGAAATTCTCGAAATACTTGTTGATACCTCAGTGACCACCAACCTCGCTCCTCTCGTTCATCACCCGCCTTAAGCAGCTGGCCATCAGAGTAGAGATCTGGGAGGTTGCCAGAAGGGCTTCTCGGAAGCGGTAATCCAGACGAAGCCAGTGAAGAAACAACAGCATGAGTATCCAGAACTTTGTCGTCACCCAGAAATAAAGCGCCGCTTGCATCGTAGCTGGAAGTTGCCCCAACGAATGTGAGTTTGCGTAAAGTGGTTCGACAGCATTCCCGAAGAGCAGACAGCCAGGGTTGAAAGAGATCACTCGAATTCGCTTGACCAGCTTCATTCTCAGATGCTTCAGATGGCAGAGGTGGTATCAGCAAGTCGACAATCCTCCAAGACTGTGAGCGGAAATCTAGGACATCATTAAGATGCATTGGGTCAACTTCGGTAGATTCGAGAGACAGAATCGTCCCCTCTAAAATATCACTATATTAGCCTCTGCGAAAAAAAAATCATTTTTTTGAACAAACCTTGAGCGTTTCGTCTTCGTATGCGAGCAATCGACAATGGTCGAAAGATGCCCAAGTCCTCAGAGAGTACCCAGTTTGGCCCTGATTCAGAGCTCTTAGTGTGCTCCCGCCCTTGCTGGGCCAAAAGTACGAGATCAGTAAACACGAAAGCATGCACATCAACAGTCCGAAGCGAGATATCATCCAGAGAGTCCAGGGAAATATTGTCAGGTATATCATTCGAAGGCAGGTTTGTGCCGGATTTCCGACGAGATCGTCGTCGTAATGGGAGTCTTGAAAGCCAGCTTGATTTCGCTGGAGGTTCTGTTCCATGTGTTGACTCTGGGGTATTCGGTGGCCGTGACGAACTCGGATGACCCTGCCCCAGATGGATATTTGGCCTGTTGCTGAGGGCGTCGAGAAGTCGTGATGAACGACTTGCCCTCTTGAGTTCAGGAGAGAGAGGTTGATCATGGTTGACAGATAGCTCAGAAAGATTCGACAAAACAAGTTGGATAGGTCCAGAGTGCAGTAACCGCCTGTCCCTGCTTGCCAGTCCGCAGGTTGATGGGAGACCTTGAACATGCGACGCAAATGATTTCAACAGTTGATAATCATCCTCTCGAAGCTTAACCTCCGTCATCACCTTGATTACCATGTCGGTCGAACGAGTCAGTGAGAGAGTTGATAGGTAGTCTTGGTGGGTTTTGGGCGTCAAGTCCAGTAACCGCTGCGAAGCCATTAATATGAGGAACAAAGCAAGAAAACGAGAACATACAGAAAATAGATCCTGGTAGCTCGCTAATCTCTCGATTGGCAACATCAAGAAACGATCCAAGGTCCAACCCTCGTCTTCCTTGTCAATCTCGATTTCCCTTAATCGGATAAACTCTCCAAAATCAGCACCTGCTCCGTCCGGTTCTCGATCTTCTCTTGTACGCAGAATCTCATCTTTCGCGTGGCCCAGCTTGACTAGGTAAGGTTGATACACCTCAGCCTTCATTACCCACCATCTAAGCGCCTCCGATACTCTATCGGTCGCAGGAGTCATCGTGTCTCTTGCACTACACAGCGCCTCGTAGATTTGTTCATGTAAGTTGACGATATCGTCAAACCAATCGAACTGTCGACAGATTGATATGGGCACTCCAGAGATCCATAGGCGTGAGTTTTGGTGACGAAGAGGTAGGATAAAGTAGTCCATGCATATATGCAGTCTTTGAAGCAGCTCCTCTTCAGACTGAAAGATCTCTTGGATGATTGATTCTCGCGTTGGAGTAAGAAATATCTCGGAATCGCGAGAATAAGGCATCGCTGGATTTGTTGGTGTCGAAAAGATACCATCAGAGTTTTGATAGGCGCCACGAAACTGCCATGAGCCGTTTGCTTCTTCGTACGTTGATTCCTGGCTCAGAGTTGGGGAAACAATGCTGAGTCTCGGTGTTGAATCATATGACTGCCGGACGAGGTTTTAGCCTAGACAAAAATACTGAGGTTAAGGTCAATCATGCTTACACTGCTGGGACGATCTCTTCTGCTCCATCGACTTTCTTGTTGTGCACCTAATCTCTGAAGCATTCCAGCCGCATCCACTCCAAGACCTTCACCGTAGTTGTCCCGTTGCCTGTCCAAACTGTCATTCAAAGAACTCATATCGCTGGTCGATTGTGGCAACCCTCTATCAACGTCATCAAAACCATCACTCAAAGAGTCTGACAGAGGTATCCCAAAAGCTCGCCGTTCTCTAGCTGCAGCTGAACGGTAACGCTCAGCGATGGTCGCAGCTTCAGATGGAGAAGTAGGACGCGTAGATCTTGGAGTCTGGTGCCCTTGATTCCACGAAGGGCTTTCAGGATGTCCGTTTGTGAATCTTGATGGATCATAATTTTGTTCTTTGGCATACGCCGAGTCGTCCAAGCCACCCCGATGACCATTCAACGGGTCAGTTTTGGGCGAGAACTCATTCCTAGAACTGCGCTTCGCACTCGTTTCATCGGTATTCCTGGACCATTTTGATTTTCGAGGACGATTGGAAGGATTGTAACCTGTGTTTGATGATAACGGCTCCCAGCTTGGGATTTTCGACTCCGGTTGTTGTCCCAAGATACTTTTCGAGGAAGAGTGCCTTTTCCTGATTAAATCTTTCAAGCTCGCAGGGAATTGTCGGTCGTCTATTTGAGCGTTTCGTTCAATTTCACGACGTTGCTCTTTGAACCGAGATGGAGGAGACTTTGGCCTTTCGTTGCGTCCTTCGATTTTCCGTAGGTTAGGAGATGCGGGAGAAGATGTACGAGACCATCGAACATTGTCCGCAATGGGGGGACTGGGGTCGCAGCTCCGACTTCTTCGCCTCTCTCTCTCTTCTCCTGTTCGAGACCGCCGGATCGAATATCCATCTCTTTCAGACTCCGTCTCATCCTCAGTGTCTTGATCATGATGGTAAGCGGGTGAGGGGGTTTGTCGTTGATCTTGTTGGCCGATCGATTTTCGAAAGTAACGTTGACTCAAAGTTAACGGTCCAGCTCGATGATGATGATGCACCAGGTATTGCTCTTTCAGCTCTTCATCCCCAGCAACCAAATCTGATTGCGCGTCTGATTCATATGAAGAAAGATCGCCTGACAATCGAATTTTTACGTCGCTCAATTGCGGCTTGTCTGGATAGAGATGGTCCGGATAAGTCCCAGCGACACTAAGATCGTCTGAATAGGATGATGTGACACTTTGGCTATCGCTGATGTCGTCCATGGGATTTATGGGAAACGATGGTTTGTGAATAGGTGGTTGTATAGGAAAATTGGTGGGGTTAGAGCTGGAATATGGTGTTGGCGACCATCGGGTATTGTTTTGACCAGTACTCGAACGAGGAAAGGACAACCCCAAACCAATAGACGGGTTAACCGACTTTGAAAACCTGTGGGGATGCCGGATTTGCTGATGCGAAGTTTGTGGTTGCGTCATAAAGTTGGTGTTCCTAGCACGCGACGGACGGTCTAAAGCAAGCTCGTCGAGGACCTCATCTGAGGTTCTGGTGGTTTTGCTGGAGTTGGTTGATGATACTGATATAACTTCCGCATTTGCCACCGTGAGACGGCGTCTATCCCTCGATTCGGCTTCATAGCGATGTTCAAAATCAGAGGAGTCGTTGGTTGGTAATGGCGTGGTTGTAATGGGTGTTCTTGAGGAGCTCGCAGGTTTGTATCGTTCGGATAGTTTCTGACCGAGGCGTGGGCGAGGAATGCTGGAGTGGAAAGTTGGAGTTTTATCCATAGAAGAACTGCGGTCTGCGCTGGTCTGCGCTGAACCGCTGTCTTTGACAGATGTGTCAAGGGACTCTTCTCCAGGTAAAGGAGAAAATGAAACTCTTCGGCCGCCTTTGGTATCAATGTGTTGGCTTTGAGAGTCAAAATTCTAGCGCCAAACCCTATTCATCAACGACTGGTATGACGGCCCGCGTGAAAAGAAAGGGCTGACCTTGCTATCAATCCCTAGTGATGAAGCCTTACTGGCAAACGGAGATTTGAGCTTTCCAGAGCATTTACGAGTCAAAAGAGTCTTCATCGACTTCAAAGAAGATCCGGTAGTGGGTGTAGAAAATCCACCGGCCGTAGGGGTACGGGGAGTGAATTCTTGTGGTAAACTGGGTGTTGAAGGGCCCCCTTTAGGTAAAGGTGAGTGAAGGGACGCTTTCAGTGCCGATCTCGTTGGAGTTTTGAGACGAGATGGTGTACCGGGAGGCATATGCAGCAGAACTGGAGCCGCTTCAACGTATGGCACTGTTGGAACAGGTCCCTGAACAGGGGTTGAGTCGTACCGCGGGCGAGTTGTAAATGAATCTCTTTGAGAGCGTTTCCGAACGTCTGCCTTCTTTGAAGTTGGAATTGCAGAAACGGCTGTTGGGACTGGCGTAGTAATTCCTCTTGACCGTTCAACAGGCCCTCTAGAAGCCGAGCGACTTCGACCAGGGTCCTTTGCAAGCACATTTCTCTCCTTCTGACGGGCTTCCTCCTTCGGCGTATCTAAAACACCAGCGAAAACATCTGGTTGGGGTGGCGCAAACGAGAATCTAGAGCCAGGCGTTCCGGTCATTCTGTCGATCGTGTCCCGCAACGTAGGCAGCAACTGAGCCTCCATTTCTGTGATTCCACTCCGTAGATATTGTTTGTCACTCGACCGACCATGGTGATACGCCGTAGAAGGGTGGCTGGATGGAGTCGTTGAGTCTTCAGTACTTGTAAACCCGGACGTCGTTGATGCCAAAGAGCGCGGATGAGAGCCGAGATTGTAGCCCCCCGCTGCTGCATAATGTGCAGGCGGAAAGAATTTGGGCGTCGCAGGTGTCGTGGGTGTTCGAGACAGTGCCGGAGAGCGAGGCGGTTTCGCCTTGACCGTGTTCGAACGCGAAATTGGCATCGTGGCCAAAAGCTAGGCGTTGTTGATTGCGTGTTCGGATGTTAAGCCACACAAATGATGTTTCAACGTTCAGCAACTCCGTGAGTTATAAATTTCTACATGATAGATACAAGGGCCAAGATTTTTTAATTTTGGTAAATTCTAGTTTGCTCAAGCTTTGGGTTTTGTATGCTCGAAAAACCCATGATAATCCCAGTACGCCTCGCCGGCCCTCGACATGTCCATTGAAGGCCGCTCAATTGTTCCTTTCTCAATATCCCATCCTGCTCTCTGCATCGTCAGGATCGCGACTCGCAAGAACAAAGTCCCATCCAAGTACTCTGACCCCTGTAATTCAGTCTTTGGAAGATAATCACAAAACCCCGTCTCTCCCGGCTCAGCCTCTGGAGTCTGTTCGTGGCCATGAACATCTATTAGACCAAGATTGACCGCGTCTCTCCAGGCGCGTGGACTCAAATCCGCGTCTTCAGATGGCTTCCTACGATGTGTTTGGGTCTTCGCAGAACCATCCCGCGCAGCTGGTGCTACACCTCCCACAGAGGTTGGAGAAGGCAGAGACGCGGCTGATGTGCCGTGCTTCCAGTCTCTCCGCGCTCTGGGACTAGGATCTGTATACTCAGCTACATTTTCTCCGACTTCATTCCGTCTCTTTTTGGTAATAGCATTGGCAGTCGTAGCATCGATAGCCAAACCTCTCGGTGTAACTGCCTCTTGAGTTTTGTTACCTGAAAGAGGTACCCTTGCCCGCTTCGTACCAAATGCGCATCCCCAAGCAGCGAGAGCCCGGATCGTTTTTGTAAGGTGTTCGTCGACATGCACTCTGGACGCATGGATAAGTCTATCCCAGGCGTCTGATTCGTCCGGATGATTCGTTGCCTTCATAAACCCTTCGATGTCTACAAGAGGTTGACCTCGCGTTATAGCCCAAATGCAGATATCGTGAAGGTACCCTTTCAGTAGAAGAACGCGCGATCGGGCAGTCAAGAGTCCGCATAGTGAAGGGATAAAAAGAGATGAGGTGACCAAATGGACACTGCCAAATAATGCAATTAGTGTTACGCGTCATTGAATTAAAAAAAGAAACTCACAAGTAGAAGTCAGAGTTGAATCCGCCCTCTTTATCCTTGCCGTCCACCCAACCGGCAACACCAAATAGCACAACGACAACCCAAGCCAGTTCTTCGACTTTCTTCTCCCAAAAACCAGTCTCTTCCACCTTGGTTACATCAAGGTCCCACTCACACACGTATGCGGCGATAGCTTCACCGTGAGCTTGGATAATCTCGTTAAAGCAAGAGCCATCTCCAGGAGGAACAGGCTCAAATCGAGGATCTGCAAGGACTTTCGCCAAGATTGTCAGGGCATGAGGATCTTTATCTTTCGACGAGCGTGAAATTTGCGGGGGACGTCCAACCAACGAGGAAGGAAAAACAGTGTTGACCACAGATCCGACAATGTCGGCAGTACGATTAAGCACATCGCCAGTAACTTCGGAAATGCTTATATTGGCCATCTTCTCCGTAATCAACTCGTCATCGAACAGGTGTAGCGGTTCTAGAAAACCAGGACTGACTGCATGGACTGCACCTTCAGCAAGGCCTGGCAGGAAGGATATATTAGACGAAACAAAGCAGATATGAAATGGTACAATACCTTCAACGAGCATGCCTGGAAGACCAAATTCGACTCCATGTGCGGCATGAATGAGCGGATGTAAGACTCCCGCAAAGAAACGATTGAGCATCTGCGGTTGCTTCTCTCGGGGAAGATCGGGTATTGCTCCAATGTTGGCCTTGCAAGAGAACACAAACTCTTCAAGCGTAGCAGACATGCCTTTCTCCTCCAAAAACGTACTGAAGAATTGCATATAGGCGCCAAAATAGCTTCAAAAATCACTCAGTTAGTTAAGTGCAAAGATCGTACAACGAACTAAAGCTTTTACCGGTCGTCCCCGAGATGGTCATTGAAGTTCTCCCAAGTAATAGCATTGGGAGAATCCAACGGAGGTTTCATATAGTTCCAATCTTGCTTGTAGCTGCCGCGGATCTCTTCTCCGTTGGCTCCAAGAGTCCATTCAGCTAACGATCTATGAGGAGCATGACTGAATGACAACCCTCACCGTTAGGAAACTCTTCATGATCAAAGAATTCGAGGAAACACTCACTTATGGAACCGCTTTTCATTAACAAAGATGTGCCATCTGGCATGATTATCTTTCAAAACTTCTTGAAGAGCTTGTGTAGACTCGGCTGAAACGGCTGCTGAATGTCTTGGTACAAGTCGACTTGGTGGGTGCGATGGGGTTGGGAAAAGAAATTCGAGGGTCTTGGGGGTTGGTTTATACATTGATTAACAAGAAAAAAGTCCTTGTGGTTGTTGAAGAGTTGTGAGAGGCTTCAAATTAACCCTGATAGGCGGAGCACCCCGCTTGCTCTGTATTCTTCCCATAGGGGTCTCATGACCCTGTTTTGACAGCAACTGCTTGACATAGACCTTCCGGTGAAAGTGGATGACAGTTCGAAATCATCTCAAAATGAAAATAACCAAGAAGTCAGCGAAACAGAATTTGAGTTGGGCTCACGATGAACGTTGGAAGTGGAACTGAATTACTCAGAGTTGTCACGCCTTCGTCGTGACTGGCAATGATCGAATAACACATCACATGCATCTTATCAAGATTGAAGCCCTGTGATAAGCGCCCACCGTCGCCTCAACAAGCAAAGTTACGATCTCGCTGCAAATAATCTCATTTGATAAAAATTGTCTTGTGATCTGGAACTTAAGAGGAAACTTAAACAGTACTTAGTCTTGATCTCAACTCATCATGATCTAATCCATTTATTGCCTCGTGTACCACCCTTTGTATTTATTTCGGACCGAAACCCTTTCAACAAACATTCGCCACTACTTCCATGAACGACTTCAAAGCGCCTAATAAAAGAAACTTATAGCTTCCTTTCGATATTATCTCAGAGGTGCTGAGCCAAGCGTGCACAACTGACCGTGTGGGCTTCACGGATCGACCTAACTTCCTCGCTCGCCGCTATATCTCTGTCAAGTCTGCCGTTCTTGGAACGCTTTTCTCAAAGAGAGCACCTCTCTTTGGTCCACAATATGGATTTTTGCACGACTCCGTCAAGAGGCATTCAAAAGGAGGCTGCATCCTGCCAGCACTTCAATCATTTCGCATCAACTCATCAACCTTAATGTTCAGCCCCGAAAATCTCCAATATTTTAAGGGTTCGACTCAACTGGGCTCTCTGGACTTTAGTGGTTTTTCTGGAGGCTCTCTCTTATATTATCATCTAAAGACGGTCTCAAGCATCATATCATTAACACTCCAAATACCCGACTCATTCCCCCTCATATAGTGTTGCAGTGGTTTCCGTTACTTCAAATCGCGGACTTTTCAAACTTGGATCCAGTTGAATTTGATTACACATCAGGCGAAATCGAAGGCTTTCAACATCACCATATTCTTTGCTTTACGATTGAAGCTGCAGTTTGGCCACACATCGCACCCATCTTAAATTCTCTCCAGGCACCAAGCCTTAACGTTTTTCGGTATCGTTCACTTATACGCGGCAAAATACGAACATTACCCCTTACATCAAGCTTTTTTTTTTGGATCGATCCGGTTGTAGTTTGGATTATCTGTACCTAAACCTTCCGATCGCCCCAAGAGAAGAGCTCAATGCGGAAATGGAAGAAACATCATAGATCTCCTTGCAGAACAACGCGGACTGGTAAATCTCCATCTACGCTTATGACGTCAAGGTGCACCAGACCGCAATGGAAAGAAAGGACTTGCCAAAGCTTTTTTCACGGCCCTTCAAGATGACCCGCGTTTCGAACCTCCCTTCTTACCGCACCTTCGACACTTTAGCTACGAAGGTCCTTTCGCGATTACAGCCAATTCTTTGGAGTTCCTCCACTCATTGGCTCAACAGCTTCTCTTAAAACCACCACAGCTCAAAATAGCATCTTCTGAAGTCAAGATGGACGGTACGAAGTGCTCACCTTCTTTCGAGAGATTGTTGTTCGTGAAGATCGAAGTGGATCAACTATCGTGGTTGTTGCCCAAAAATCTCTAGCAGACACAGGCCAGTGGCTCAGCGGTACTGCAGCTCAAAGTCCTGGTGGAAAGCGAGGTGTTGTGGTTGATAAATAGAAATTTCGCAACCTGCTGGTCCCTTTAGTCGTCAGCGTTTTTAAATAATCAATATTACTCTCGTTGAATGTCACCAATTTGCTAAACTTGAACATCGAACAGCTCCAAAGTAAAATTTGCGTTACCCAAATCGTTAAGAGAAGTAAAAGAGACTGCATGAGAACCCAAGATTTGATTCTTTCTAACTGGAGTCCCTCTGGAATAATGATGAGTTCTCGTAAATCTCAAGTTGCAAGAAAAGAGAACTTGTACTGCAATCAGATTATGTAACGCTTCTTGGCTCCTACCACCATGATCATCACCCAGTGGCTGTATACAGCTGAGATAGATCAGTCAACCACTGCTCTGACTAAACACTGGTTTTTTTTTGACGTGCTCCTTCAACATCCAATCCTCTAAACTTTTACATTAATTGACGCACATAGGTTCGCACTTTATGGAGACAGCGTTCCCTCCCTCAAGCTCGTGTTTCATAAACCCGATTGGCATTTTTGCTGAACGCTCAAGGAGGTATGATTGGACTCTTTTTGAAATTATTTATACTTAAAGCCACGCGAGGCCTGCCGCTTCAACTGAATCTGTCAAAAGTCAGCCTTCGTATGCCGACGGGAAAGAAGATGGCCTTATGTCATCCCGAGCTGGTTCGAATCTCTGAGCAGGACACCGACTCTGGTTCGGTTTCTGCCAGCATGAAAACATACCAGTTTCTAAAACTCCGCTTCAATAGGTCGCAATCTCTCTGCTTGGGCTTCTTCTCATGTCGGACGCCTGTTACGTCTATTCTATTATACTTGATGCACAAAGCAGGCGTAGCTTGACAGAATTGTTTAGTCAACTTGTTCACTCTTGCTTTTAACGGCATTGCTACCATTGCTGTCCTGAGCGCAGATCCTTGCTGACGAGGCCCTGACTCTCACCAACTTCGTCTACAGAACTTGGGATGTAGTATAATTGTTTTGTTCTGCCTCCACGACATATCTTCCACAGGATGTCCTTACGAACCCCGTTCCCGCGTTGGATCCGGAGTATGCCATCATCTGCTGCTGAATTGTACACCCCTCCTGAGTGTGCGGAAAAGATATGAATGGCGCATCGCCCTTGACGAAACGAGGGCCGCTGTGCAGTATCTTCCCGCTCTTGCATTTGGGGTCCTCTCCAAATAGACAGCCAGCTCGACAACTTTGCCATGTCTGTGGCCTTCAGTCATTGTGTTGACTGCACTTACGAAGGTGAACCACATGGAACAATCTTGACCTCGAATCATCTCCGCCCCACTATGGCAGGTGTCTCTTGTTCATCCATTCCAAATTATCTACAAGGCAGCGTTCAATCCACCTAGGCTGCCGTAAGGTAAGAAACGAGGCCGCTTCTTTGATAATGGCGCAACTTTTTGGTTCAACTTGGGTAGATGCCAGGAATAGGTTTTGGTAACGTCAGTCCAGAGAACCATCCGTCACCCAGTGAGGAAACACGAAGGCTCTCCCTGTCAGCACAAAGACCATGTGTTCGGGCGTGTACGCGACTCACAGGATGGTCTTCTTAATCTTTATGCAGCTCCGCCGACTTTCTCCATCCAAGCCAAGCCGTTGGCGGTGAACATGGGAGGCATCTGTAGCCTCCGTGAAAGCGCTGGCTGCACTCGATATCACGATTATCTATTATTGCTTAGCGTGTCTTGGATCCGGAGGCTCATCAATCGGATGGGGATACACTTATTGCGCCCTGCAATAGAATCAGTTGACTTCTTCCAAGAATCAATGTCTCCAATTATATGTTGGTCATCCACAGGGTGGCGCTCGACATGCCAAGCTGCTATCGCGCTGTGTCGGCATTACCTTTGGGTTCATAAACTCACCAGGGTCGTGCTAGTCGTATCAGCATGAGGGAGTGTGAATTCTTTCGTGTCTCCTTTCTGGCCAGGCACTCATGCCTTTTGATACTATGATCATGATGCTGTTAGCGCCAAATACTACGCTCGCTGGTGATCTATCACAAAGATACTCACGCAAACCTACCTAAGGGGATTCTACCTCAAATAGTAAGTGATTTCCCCATGTGCTATCTTATCTGTCCCCACATCCTTCTTTGACTTCGCCAGGCCAAATTATCGTTCCCTCAGAGCAAAAGCGCCCGAACTGATTCATTCTGGCAACAAAACAATGAACAAGACCTGAATGGCTTTGCCTACCATACTTACGGCCTCGAGGTGTTATTTCATATACTCGACGATACCTTTGACACTCGCCGCCTAATTCCCGTACCGGTTTCTCAAAAACCTTGTCTCTGCTAGAATCCCGCCCATCAGATTCAAAAGGCTTTCTTCCACCACTTCCGACATCCGGGTGTGATACAGTACTGTAATTGAAGACATCTCATGATCTGAAGCTCCTTCCAGGCTTCCTTAAAAGCCACTCAACCCTCTCATCTCAAGCTACCTGGCTCGACTACAATCCTGCGATATCTCATAATCCATCAGTTCTTCTTCTTCCTACAGAGGTCAGAAAACACCACTTCACGTACAAATCCACCTACTTTTCACTCGTTCTCGTAAGTCTTCCACTGGAACGTCATACTGTTCTGTTCTACTTACGATTCATAGTCATGCTCCTATGTTTTCTACCACATGTGATCACTACACATGAGGAGGCGTACCAAACGTTATGTTCCGAATAATCAAATTCTCCGCGGTTTAGGATTGCATGTTGGAACTGCACCTCGTGATTGACGGGGTCAGTCAAACGACGCAGACCTGCAGCACACGACACCTTAGAAACTGATCCAGCAGCCAACGGCCCACCACTAACTTCAAGAACATATTTAACCATCTTAAAGTGCCAACCCCACAACTCGAACAAGGGTCCCCTTTGACAAGCCTTCCATTAAGTTCAGTTTACAGTTAATCTACGATCTCTAAGTTGCTATTTTTCACTTCCGTTTCAAGTCAGAATTTCGGCAGGCAGCCCTTTAATATTATTAGGATTTTAGACTCCGGTGTAACCAGAGGTAATGACTTCGTAAGGGTGCGTACATGTGTATGAGTCCTGCGTATGCCTCTATCATTACTACGTAACTCACCATCAGACCTAAATCTTTGTAGCCCGCAAGCTGAGTCGGAATTTATCGAGTGAGGGAAGCATCCAGACAACGAATGAGATGAACCATCTTACAGGGGTAAATTACGGCCGGAGAATCCCCACGCACATCTTTCAGCTTTTGTTTACAAGTCAGCACTTATGAACGATGAATGAGCCAAATGGATCAGTTAATTGTTTATTAAGCGCCTGACAAGGAGCTCAAAATCTAGACAACGACGGCATTTACCAGTGATAAACGACTATGTCAACGGAGGAATTTTGAGTACAACAATTGAACGTCAATCTACAAGGCCGCTTGTCAACGACTTGTATGACCTATGTATTGCAAAATGTCTGCATGGCCCGACAGATATCTGTGCCTGCGGCGTTACCTGCCCCTGTATCCTCTTTCTCGGCCATAGCCGCGTCGCACAAGTGTTTTGGCTACGAGTGGCTACGTTGCATAGATGGCTCAATTGAAAACACAAGAAAATGACAACAGCACATCGTCTAGGCCGTGGTGTAGGATCCACTACGACGTGTTACTGCAGGCTAGCTAACGGGCAGTCCGGGCTCTTCCGAGGTTTCATTTGAGCCAATTATGCTGACCGACACCTAGTGGGACCTACAACATTTCGAAGCCTTTCCAAACATAGCAAAAACATCGCCTCTGCGGGCATCCACGGGCGCCTACATCTTCCATTACCGGCGCCAATTATAGCCCACCATTAGATTCGTCATCAAATATCAAAAAAGTTGGCTTCATGAGTCCATTTTGGGAGTTTGTGTGCTCGGAGGATTAAGCGCTCCGGCCCTTCCATATTCATAGATGAAGTACCATAAGCACTCCTTGAACTCGAGGCGCACCAGCCTGAGAGTTGCTGCGCAAACCTTGGAAACGTTGCCCAAAATACTCACGTCGGCCTGCCACCCGAAATATCATGGCTCATTGGCATGTCCTCGTTTAAGTTCTGCCTACAATTACATATAGCCTTGAACGCATCGATACGAGTATTTACTCACGTCATGCGCACTTATGCTCTTAGCTCTGGTTCAAAATCGTTCTATATTCTCATTGGGGTTCACGCCTCCCTCTTCAGCCTGAGCGTCGCTCACCATAGTCTGTTTATCCGAATGTTACATGACTTACTCGTCTTCGATTTTTGAATTATATTAGATGAAGCAGGAGTAATGCTTACAGTACGGCGGGTCGTATTCCGGAACGCTAGTGTCCATGAATCATACGAAGCAGCTTTGCAAATAGGTTGCCGTTACCCAAAATAATAAACGGCTTCTTCTCGAACACATGTACTAGCCATACATGATGATGATATTGAGGGCTAATTTTACTGAGGGCTAACTAGTATATGCGGGATAAAAACAGGAAGAGAAGAGACCCGTCGGATCGGTAGGTGTATGTATGTACAGGAGATAGATTTAGCTGTGCTGAGAAAAGGAGGGTGTATGTCACAATGGAGTAGAACGATGAGATGAAACTTGGCAATCTATATGTCAAAAAGGGATGAAATACTAGATGAAGAACTCGAAGGTTGATGACGACGTGTAGTAAATCACGAGGCATGAAGTGCAGGAAGGAAGCAATATTTGAATAAGGGTACAGGAAGGGGGACAGAGAGTCGATGTCAATCGATAAAACAAGAAAGGCTAGTATAAGTATCGGAATAAGGAGATGAATAAATGAAAGAAAGGAATCAAGAGAGTGAGAGAGCGGGGAGATGGAGATGGTACAGGGAATTTTAATATTTTGTTACTTTTCGCTTAGAAGAGTAAGAGGTCGTTACTGTAATATGCATATCCAATACTTTTGTTTTCCACACCTTTATTCGCCGGCCTTGACACTCGTTGAAGATCGTCATCCATCTGGGCCGAGGAGGTAGGGGTTGGGTCTATGATATAAATCAGCCTCGTCTCATAGGGCCTCCAACTCTATCAAAGCGGTCTTCCAAAATGCCAAAAGAAGGGCACAAGGCGTTCCGTCGGCCGACGGAACGCTTATCGAAGGGTACGAGGATGATGAGGCGGTGCGAGGCGGTGGGGTGAAATCCCAAGAGCCAAGCCGCGCGAGATAAGCCTATCTCGATGTATGTGATTGTCTTATATTCGGCATGGAGAGTTATGTGACTGTCGGTGTCGGTGTCGGTGTCAAGGAAGGTTGTAAGAAGAGTAGAATAACAGCGCATATATCCACTCTATGAGCTGGCCGCACTGGCCGATTGTTGCTGCATGGCAGCCAAAACATATTGCCTCTGCAGTTGCTGGGCATATTGCGCATACATCTGCTGTTGTTGAGCCAATGTATAATGCTGAGGTTGATGGAGAGCGTGCTGAGGCTGCGGTTGAAGAGGGGAAGTTTGTCCTGAAGGTGTAGGTGAAGGAACAGTCGAAGGTGGTTGACTACCCTGACTAACTGGAGAAAGTTGAACAGGCGACGGAGGTTGAGTTCTCGAGAGATATCCGGCCACATTGGTAGCAACAGCAGGATTTGGACTCGGAAGCGGCGAAACACTCGTCGATCCAGGTCTGCTATGCGTCGGACTAGTAGGAGCAGTAGCAGAAAGTCCACCGAAAGCCATCGATAGCCCGCCAATCAATTTTTGCGTCTGTTGTTGTTGAAGATGACTATGCGGCAGCGCATAAGCAGCTTGGGTTGGCATCTGCGGCGGCGGCGTACCCATCCTCGAGCCAGGTACACTCGGCGCTCTACTGACTGGCACACTAATACTTCCTCTCCCGTGTCCAGGACCCGCATATGGCCCTCCTGCCCCACCCTGGCTACCACCATTAACAACACCAGCTGTACCACCAACTCGATGCCCCTGCGCACCATGTCCATTCCCTTGGTTTTGCCCCCGACGTCCGCCAAGACACTCATGTAACCCCCTCGCCAACAACCCCATCCCGATCATACCATGCTCCCCCGAATGCTGATAATGATATCTCAACCCATTCATATTCTTATACCGCCTCTGACAATCCCCAACTCCACACGCGAAAGGCCTCAGTCTCCTCTCAGCCTCTCTTTCGATCTCTCTCAAATCAGATTCGGAGAGCGATGACAGCTCAGAAGCAGAGAGGTGAAGGATGGAAGACGGAGAAAGCGGGAGCCCCGATTGACCGATTGTCGTTGCGTTGGATGGACCGGCGCAAGGGAAAGATGGTGAAGTTGGTGTTGAAGGTGTCGTGTGTGAGCTTGATGCACCTGGAGTAGGAATGGGAGCAGTAGCTTGTGCGTTACCCCCACTAGGTTGACTTCCCAAACTCGCGCTCCTCGTCAAATTAGCCCCATGTTGTCCCTGTGCTTGGGCCTGACCTTGCGCCGCATTCCCATTCAAATTCACACTCCCGCCGTTATTCTGAGTCGAGATCAGTCCACCTGCACCCGTCGTAGGCTGGCCAAGCTGCCCAGCCAGCTCCTTTTCCCTCCTTCTCCTTTCCAACAACTCTTTAACATGCTCCAAATCCTTCGGAGGGGCGAAGTTACAACTCCCATGCGTGAGATGATACTTCAACCCATTTGCTTGCTTGTAAGACTTGTTGCAGTTGGGTTTCGGGCATCGGAAGGGTTTGGAGAGGAGTAGCGGAGGTGGTGCTACTGAGGAGCCGTGGTTGGAAGCCCCATGTGGCGTTGATGCTGAGGAAGCAGGGATAATAGATGCCGAGGGAAGGAGGGATGGATGCGAATGCGAAGAGGATGAGGCGAGTCCGGAAGCACTAGCCGTCGAAGCGATCGGTCTAGTCGAGGATAGGCCAGCAGATGAGTTCGAGTTGTTCGAAGAAGCGTTGGCCCTGGTTGGAGAATGGTGTTTGCTCTCCTTCCTGGAGGTATCACCACCCACACTGGCAAATAATAACGCAGGAGGGACACAACCCTCTCCTTTGTTGAAATCTATCTGTTGTTCTTCTGGAAGGAGAACCACGCTGGCTTCGTCACAGCTAGCGCCGTTGAATTGAGCACCGGGCATCGTCGACGAATAATCCGACGCGAAGCGCGCATAGGGGTTGAAAGCGTCTTCCACGTTGACACCATTCCTCGGGAGAGGATTGAGATGCGACTGGCCATGCAGAGGATGTAACGAATGCGCTGAACTTCCATTCAGAGGCCCATAGGATAAGTTGAGATTCATATGCATGTTAAACGGCATGCCGCTCATAACACCTCCCTGAGGCATCGTCATCCCTGAAGGCACACCATCGTGAGTTGGCGAATTCTGCCTGGTCGACGCAGCAGTGCTTGTGTCCGGATCATACGCGCTTGCCTGACTCGACAAGGGTGAAGGCGGAGCCGACACGAACGGTGAATGAATCGCCGTGTTCGATCCGGAGAATGTAGACCCCTGTTGGTGGTGTTGTTGATTGTATTGCTGGTGTTGACTGGTAACACCTCCACCAATGGCACCGAGATGGTGAGTCACGAACGCTCGCGGGGAGGGATAGGCGGACAAAGGTGTAGAGATGGGTGTGTCGGGGGGTGTAGTAGCACATGAGGAAGGCGATGATGATGAACGATGACCTTGCGATTGGACGAGAGATTGTGGGTGAGGCATAGGATGAGAAGGCAGAGGAGCAATCGGACTTGGGTGATCGCCCAAGTCGATATCCAACTCCATATCATCCTCGTCAAAAGACGAAGGGTACGGGTTCATCTGGTGCTGGAGCTGCTGCTGTTGATGCCGTTGTTGATGATGTTGCTGCATCTGCGCTTGATGTCTAATTTGATACTGAGTCTGGATATGTTCCTGGAGTTCCTGTTGACTTGGAAGCGGCAGTGACGAGTTGGGGTCGTGCGCCATGGGGCGGAAAGGAACTTGGATAGATGGTGGGAGGGAAGGATCGATGACTACAATGTGAACTTGTTCGAAATGTTCCAGTAAAGCGTGTAGGTCGTTGAGATTTTGACCACAGCATGTATAATTCCGACACTGCAAAGTGGGCGTGAGTCCAGATGGTCATCAAAATAGACAGCGAACAGAACATACGAGTTCGCCTTCTCTATCAAAGACGGTGAGAGCGTTCATTACTGAATCGTTCTCTAAAGATGAGGGCATCTTGCCACTCCGATATTCGTTCACACTGGATCAAGCGCTGTGTCAATACAAAGAGTTGAGCAGGTAGACGATATGCCACTCACTCTATACTATTCAAAAACTGGGCCGTTGGGGAGCCTGCAGGAATTCTGCTGCTCATTCCATAGGAACTAGTCCTCCATGAAATTGGCGACCCAAGAAAATGCCTTGTGAAGGAGGCTGGGTTGAAAGTACCCGAGGATTCGCCAGTGTAAGAGCCGACATCCATAGGCATGCCCAGAGAGCCATGGTACTCGTTAATATTTCCTGAATTTGTATGAAAAGTAATTGGTTGTGAATGAGCGATCATGATTGTAAGGAGGAGTGAGGAGGGATTTGGGAACTTTCTTGAAACCTTGTGAGTTGAGCCGTCCTATTTACACTCTCAACTCGAGTCCCACACACAGTTCGGCCCGTATTTCCATGTTGACGAGCCGACGCGAACCAGTCCGGGCCACCGCATACCTCATGGCCACAGATCTCCGATTCGCCAATCCACATGTGTCCACTGCATCCCCGATTGCAAGTCCCTGCAATTTCAAAAGAGTAAAAGTAAACTTTGAATATCTCAACAGCTGGAACGCTGCAGATTCAATCTTGAAGATCGATATCGAACCTGAATTCTGTCGAACAGCTATGTACTACGCTAGAGTACCCAGACTGTAGTCTTACCTGGGTTATAGAGAAATGTACTAAGTACTGTGAGGCTTGTGTAGAGCGACTAACTACGGTTGTAAGGATACTAAAAGTATTAAGTATTGCTCTATCAAATACATGCCTTTATATACTGTAACTAGTGTGCACAGACCATTTGTATGTGTTTGGTATATAGTTCAGTCTGCTGGGTATGCTATCTAATCTAATCTATGATCATGTGACTATTTCATGTCAACACTCCCCCTCAAGTAGTGCCTTCAGTGCGCATACTTGTATAAGACATGGAGTCTATTTGGATAGAGGGTAGAACTTCAATCCCAGCGACTGACGATG